>PVJC01003115.1:0-72988 GCA_004026665.1 Murina feae
GTTAAACGTTGATCAGCTGCCTCCTGCACACCTCCTACTGGGGATGTGCCTTCAACCAAGATACATGCACTTGACTGGAATTGAACCTGGGACCCTTCAGTCCACAGACCAACAATCTATCCACTAAGCCAAACCAGTTAGGGCAGAAATAGCATTTTTTATCATAATAATTACTTATAATATAGGTATAAACACAAGTACACTTGATAAATATATAATTAATGTATGTATGCATATCCTATATAATTAAAGGCTGATACGCAAGTCAACCAAAGGATTGGTCACTGTGACACGCACTGACCACCGGGGGGTTGATGCTCAATGCAGGAGCTTCCCCTGGTGGTCAGTGCAGTAGTCAGAAGCCAGGTTCATGTCTGGTGAGTGCAGCGACTGGGGCAGAAGCCTCTCTTGCTTCTGCAGCAGCACTAAGGATGTGTGACTGATGGCTTAGGCCCGCTCCCCATGGACCTAAGCTATCAGTCAGACATTCCCCAAGGGCTCCTGAACTGGGAGAGAGCACAAGCCAGGCTGAAAGACCCACCCCCCAAGTACATGAATTTTGTGCACTAGGCCTCTAGTATATATACATACATATATGTATTCATAGACATATAAAATATACATTAAAAATAAAATAAAATAAAATGTACATATGCATATATACAGAATAACAAACATTAGGAGCAAATAGAAAGACTTGATATTTTCAGTGGTAACTCCATAATGCCTATGCTAGTAAATGCATCAGCAGGAAACAGGTCACACAAATAAGTGTACCTGGGGAAGATTTATTAAAGACCTATTACAAAGGTAGGAACAGGATGTAGGAAAAACACAAGAATGAGTGCAGTATTTTGTGCTAGTGATTATAGAGCCGCTATAATCTCTGGACCTGAATAGGCTAGTGGAGGGATTTCTGGGATCTAGAATGAGACAGTCCTAAGGAAGGAGCTTTCTTGATAGGAGCTATCTTTTTTACAGGAAGGACACTTTCAACTTGAAGTGACTAACAGGGAGGGATTCAGATGAAAAAGTGCTTACTTGCTTCCTTCTCTCTCTGAAGTGTGAGCAGGGGTCCCTGTGGTCAAACCCAATGTGGGAACCCTAATCAGAGTACACCAAATGTTCAAGGCCAATTGGAGTATGGGGGTCCTGTCCAGAGTATGCTGGATGTTCAAGGCCAACTTGTCATATGTAGATGCAAAAGCAAGGACACAGCAATCTTACTGCATACACTGCGCAGGCGTACCTTTCAATAACCCAAATAGTGATGTCACTATATGGCAAGAAGCCTCTTTAGTCTGAATTGGTAAAAAAGATGTGTTGCTGACCAGCTGGTGTGTGGCTGTTGATGGCTCCTTTGTAGCAATGGGTTGCAATAAAGACTCTCCTACATGCCTATGACTTCTCATGTCTTCTTTATCCACAGCCTGGCACCCGCAGGGGTACATCCCCTAGTAGAGAAGGACCTGTGCACTTAACAACTGACACAGCGAGAGGGTTCAGGAGTAAGGACTCCGGCACCCACTTAGAAAATGGAGGCCATGAAGCCTGTTGTGACTCACATAGATCAGCCTCTGGAGAAGAGAACAGGATTAAGAGGGTGGAGTGGACCAAGAGGAGCAACTGGAAATTATCTAGCCCAATGCCAAAGTCATATGTATAATTGTAAGATAATTCAACAGACTCCTTTTCTAACAGGTGAAAAAACTTAGAAAGATTTTTTTCCCCCCACCAGGTCTTCTACTCTAAACAACTATCGTAAGTCCTTGGAACATTTAGATGATTAAGGCTGAGTCCAGAACTCAGGAGCTCACAGTCCATAGGTAAGGTAGCCATGTAAATAAATAGATAGATACATATTTAGAGTAGTATTAAAGTAGAATTGCGCTTGCTGTGTGAAGCCCTTGTTAAGGACAGTATGTTCAAGGAGAAAATACTACAGGCAAATCAAAGGCAATGGAAATTATACATAAAGTATTAAAAATGAAAAGTTCTATAAACAATGTGGCAGGAAGTGGCAACATACAGAATATGAAAACATACAGTTTCATATTGAAATATATATATTTACAAATAAAACACCTTTCTCTTAAGCTTTTTCATAGAAAAACTACAAAAAAAGTCTATAGTCTATAAACTATATTTGACATGTTCTAGTAGTCTAACGATGTCATCTAAATCTGAAGGATGTGCTTCTGAAACTTGCTCCTGTGTATCAAACGTGAAGATGAAGGGGATACTTTACCCTTTGTGACATAGTACTTAATTCTCAGTGGAATATATTACTTAGCCTGCTCACCTCAGGATGAAACTCAGAAAGGTGAACATTTCAACCATAAAGCAACTGCACTGACTTCCCTGTTTCTATCCAAGGCTAAATAAAAGCCAAACAAATAATTATTTTATTTCCAAAATGATATAAATTTCTAGGTGATAATTACTAAGGAAAATTAGCTCTGAAAGTATGTCATCTCTGGTAAACAATGATGTTGTTAAATTGGTTTCGTAATTACATTTTCAGCTAAGTGTAAATATATGACAATTAGGTTTCTCTGAACATATAAAGTTTGTGGTATGTTCAGAGAAACCTCATTCCCTTCTCCTCACTGTCTCTCACTGCAAACCAAGCTCAACAGAACATTATTTAATGGCATTTAATGCATTTTTAGAGCTATGCCAATGATACTCGTTGTTTTGAACTTCGGCAACTATTTACCTGGAATGGAGCAAGTGTAGGTGCTCAACATGGTTCTAAGTATGGGGTATGCAGTCAGCAGGGTGCCATGCCCAGTTCCTGTTCATATGGAATGGGTATTCTTGTGTAGGAGACATACAGTAAACATGGAAGCCAATGCATTTGTAATGTATCTCCAGTATTAACGCTAGGAAGAAAAGCAAAATGGGAGTGTGAATTGCAGGAGAGAGTGATCAGGCAGAACAGGGTCCTATGAAAAGTGGAGGTGATTGAAGTGAGGAAATGGGTTATGTGGACAACTGACAGAAGAGTCTTTTAGACAGAGAAAAGGGCAACCGTACTCTTCTGGTGTGGATGTCCACGTCAGAGAAAGTGCAAGAAGTGAGATGGGGGCTGATGGAGGCCTTTGAGTTGAGGAATGGCAGGCCCTGATGAAGGTTAAAAATGATCATTCTGGCTGAGCGGCAAGCAGACTCTCTCTCACCTGCTGCATCAAAAGAAGAAAAAAAAGGAGACCAGCTGGGAGGCTGCTGGGAGGCTACTGCGACAGTCCTGTCATGAGATAATGATGACTTGGGTTTAGAGTTTTATTGGTCTCTATTTTAACACAAATATACTGCATATAGATAAAGTAAATATAATCTGGAATCAAGAACTAGGGACAAATGATACCAGCATCTTCCCATCTGTAAAACTTAAACAATACATTTATATTCATAAAGTAAATCAATGTTACCTACATGATTTTAAAAGAAGAAAATCTTACATTCACATTTTTCTCATATTACTTCTTTTTATATCTCTTGCAAGTGGAATTGTTCCTTTACTGTGATGTCTTCGATATCTGCCTCTTTAGGAATTCCTTGAGGGCACTTACCCATTAAAGCTGCACATAGCTCTTCCTCCAGCGAGGGCTTATCTTTTAACACAGATACTTTCTGCTCTTTCTTAGTGGATTATAGCTATGTTTAACTTGCTCCTGAGAAATATTAGTGAATTCCCCCTCAAAGATGCTCTTGATCAGATACGAGGGTGTATGAGGCACTGTTTTTTCTGTAGCAAAACTCTCGCTCTTAGTATTTCTCATACATAGACAATATAAAGAGAATAAGCCTCTAGTGGAAGTTATGTTTCTTAATTTTTGTTTTTTGCATTAGCCTATTTGGATCTAAGCATAACAACATTGACTTAATTATGTCTCTAAATTGTTTGCACTCATTCAATTAATGTGTGTGTGTGTATGTGTGTGTGTGTGTGTGTTCTATGTGTTACCTGCTATTCTTAGTGTTGTGGATACAAAGCAAAGCATCCTTGTCTTTAAGAAGTTCACAGTCTAGCCTGACTGCTGTGGCTCAGTGGTTGAGCATCGACATATGAACCAGGAGGTCACAGTTCAATTCCCGGTCAGGAAACATGCCTGGGTTTCAGACTCCATCCCTAGTAGGGGGTGTGCAGGAGGCAGCCAATTTGTGATTCTCATCATTGATGTTTCTATCTCTTTCTCCCTCTCCCTTATCTATAATCAATAAATTATTATTTTTTTAAAAAAAAGTTCACAGTCTAGGTGAGAAGACAAGCCAGCATGCATATATTTATAATGGAGTAGAATGAGCTACTTTCCAACTGATGTGACAGGAATAGGAAAAGGGGGTGGCCTGGGTTGCACAATTCTGAGGGACACTATTTACACTGAATACAATGCAATTTGTGTCTTGTGAGTGATGTATTATTACAGGCCTTATGTAAACTATAGTTTCCATGACATTGCTAATCACCTGGTAATGGGTGCTGAGACCTGTTCTGAACCTGCATCCTGTGAAGATCCTCTAAAGCAGTGGTTCTCAACCTTCCTAGTGCCGCGACCCTTTAATACAGTTCCTCGTGTTGTGGTGACGCCCAGCCATAAAATTATTTTCTTTGCTACTTCATAATGTAGTTTTGCTACTGTTATGAATCATAATGTAAATATCTGATATGCAGGGTGTATTTAGGCGACCCCTGTGAAAGGGTCGTTCAACCTCTAAAGGGGTTGAGACCCACAGGTTGAGAACTGCTGCTCTGAAGGATTGAAAACCTCTGCCTGTAATATGGGAGGAGGGACTGGTGGCAAGCATGACAAACAGTATTCTGTATTTGTCATGAAAACAGTATGGTTAGAGAAATTATAAGGAAAGGTCTGAAGAAAATCTAAAATGAAGAGTTAATTCTCAGAGATGGATGAGGAAGAATGATACCGATGTAGAAGGTATATCATATGCAAATATCCGGAGAAATAAAAGACTATGCAGTATATTTAGAATTGCAAGCAACTCCCATATGAACAGAGAGCATAACATGAGAAGAGTGTGAGAAATATGTTCATAACAGTAGGCTGCAGACTGATAGTGAAAAGCCTGGAAGCCTCGAATGCGAAGGTACATTTTTAGCCATGTGCTGTCATGATGGATTTTTACACTTTAAGCAGCCACTTTCGTGTCAGTGTGCAGGGTGAACAGGAGAAATGAATAGATGAAGCAGAGCCAATGAGGAGGACTGAGAAAAACAGGCAATCTCAGGTTTACTCAGCAGAGTCTCACCTTTATGGATAGCCCATAAGTGCAGGCGCCAGGGTGGATACCAAATAGTCAACTGGGAATATGACAGATCTGCCTTAACACGGTGTGTTCCGGGATAAAAAGGGACAGGGAACTTCCTGTCACTAAAGGGTGACAGAGACCCAGAAGGATCCTTCCCATATCAGCAAGGTGGATGCCAACTCCTGGGGTCAGTCCTACAGACAACATGCTACTTCTGGAGCTCTCTCTCTCTCTCTCTCTCTCTCTCTCTCTCTCTCTCTCTCGTTCACACACAAAACAAAAAAGAAACAAACACAGTAGTTATATTCCTGAGGCTCTTTTTCTTTGTTCTTCTTGAGCCATTAACTCATTCATCAACATCTCATTAGCTGAGAATTAGGAAATGTGTCAGGTTTGAGAGGATGACTCAGTTTTTTACTCTGTAGTAAAATATTGAATTTCATAACTTGGCTTATAAAAATAGAATAAAAGAATTACACTTTTTTCTAGGTTCTTCAATAATTTGATTTGTCATGTCACATAGAGAACTGATAACCAAAGAAAGAGTACATTTGTAAGCCAATGAAATCATAAATGATAGTGCATATGATATTTCAATTCCCCTTTACAAATTTCTGAAGGTGCATAGAGTTAATATGCTTTTATTTTAGTATGAAGAGATCAGGTTCATGGAATTATATCACTGTTTATGGTTAATATGCTTTTATTTTAGTATGAAGAGATCGGATTCATGGAATTATATCACTGTTTATGGTTTACCAATAAATCACAGCCAGGACTTTACTCTAAGTTAGTTGAGTAACCATTGCTTGGATCTGGTTACCAAATGCACTTCTATAGGTTCTACTTAGCTCTAATGATGCTCTGCTACTGTGACACTGTTTTCAGCCTCTAGTGTCATCAGAAAGATTTCCCTCTGCCATCTGCTTAAGACTTAGAAGAGGAAGAAGAAAATTCCTTATTTTGTGTTCTCGCAAATGAGAATATTTAGTTGTAATCTTGAGAAATATTAGTTAAGTGCAGCAATGATGTATCATGCCTTTACACGTACTGCTACAATTTTCTTCTATTGTTTCTAATCCCTGAAGACAGAAGCAATATTTTCTTATTCACAAAAGTTGATTTTTTTTGGTGCAAATCCCATTTCTGCCTCTATACACCTTACATTTCAAATTATATCTTGGTTCTTTTTATTTTAAAACCATGAATTTCTTAAATACCATGAAATTGTTAGTAAGTAAAAAAATAATTGATGACATTTTGCTATCGTAGTCACTGTGTTGTTCTCTAATGCAAATAAATAGTTAATTTTAATAAATTGCCTGCCAAATCTCTTAACCAACTTTATTCTTATGACAAATAATTAACTGTACCACAAGGCAATTAAACCTGTGGTGACCCAATAAAGTTCTTCCTCTTATATAAAACTAGAGGATCAGTGTACAAAATTTGTGCACAGTGCTGGGGGTCCCCCCTGCCCAGCCTTCACCCTTTCACAATCTGGGACCACTGGCTCTTAACTGTTCAACTGCCTGCCTGCCTGATTGCTCTTGTCCCCCACTGCCAGCCTGGTCACCCCTGCTTACCTGGTCTCCCTCAACTGCTCTCCCCCACTGCCCCCGCCAGCCTGGTCGCCCCACTCATTACTGTTTGGGTATTACTGTTATTGTGATAGCATCCCAGATAATTTTCATATTCCTCTATTATTAGTATGGATTAGTTAAACCAGGTAGCAGTCCTCACAGAGTTAGGAACTAATATTTTGGGTGCTAGTGCAATTCGGAATTCATTATTCTGTGTGCCTGAAGTATTATTCTAATCAAGTTAAACATTATGAGTATTGATATCACAGGATGTAAATATGCTAAGAACCAAATTAACTTTTCTGTGCAAAGCCTTCAACTTGATGTCTTTATCTGCTTCCTTGACTTCTTCTTATTCTTACCTCAGGGTTGTCTAATTTGCTATCAGAGCTGTAGTCATGGTATCTGATAATTTACCCAAATAGTGCTCCAAAATTTAGGCCCTCTTTCTACTCACAAAATATCTTGAACTCAGCACTCCTCTAAAATTCAGAATTCGTGGTAAAGGTCTCCTCTCAACCCATGTTCTTATTAAAGATTCAATAGTGTGCATGCTACCATCTGGAACAGACAGTAGACATCTGTACTGCCTACTCACTGTTTTGTTTCTTGAACATTTGTGTTTCTTGAACACTTGTGTTTGTTAAGGCCTTTGTTTGATGAGCCATTTCAAATAGTTTTCTATATTCATTTGTCCATAATCTTGCTGTTGTTATTCAATGGGTATTCTTATTGTATTATATTACTCTCTTCTCACACTATTAGCCTTTTTCTAAGCATATACTCTAGCACTGTTCTCTTACATGTCCATCCTGAATTAAAGCAGTGTAAGTCATACTAAAAAATAGAATTATGTGGCAGAGCCCTGTAAGTCAACTCACACTAAAATTTGAAAGCATAAAAAATAAATATGTTTTTATTTAATTAATTAATTATTTATTTAAGTATAATTTTTTAAATAACTCTTCAGGACTACTTTATAAACCCCTATATGTTAATTATTAGAAAAGTATTTATGTTTAAATTAGTTTAACTTAGCTCAATTAGAGAGATTTTCCCCTAGTTTTATTGAGGTATGATTTTTATTTATTTATTTTAATAAATGTGTTTTTATTGATTTTATAGAGTGAGGGAGAGGGGGAGAGAGATAGAAACATCAATGATGAGTGAAGCATCAATTGGCTGCCTCCTGCATGCCCACTGGGGTATCACCTAGGCATGAGCACTGATGGGAATCAAATCATGACCTCCTGGCACATGTGTCGATCCTCAACCACTTAGCCACACTGGCCAGGTGAGCTATAATTTTTAAATAAAACTCTATATATTTAAAGTGGAAAACAGGCTGATTTGATATGTGTATAATTATGAAATGATTACCACAATCAAGTTAACACATCTGTAACCTTACTACTCCACATCCATGTTGTTGCAAATGGCAAGATTTCATTTTTTATGGTTACTTGTCTGTGTGTGTGTGTGTGTGTGCACCACTTTTTCATTCACCTATGAGTGAAAACCTCGGTTGCTTGCTTCCATGTTTGCTATGGTGGTAAATAATGTTGCAGTGAACATAGGGGTGCATATATCTTTTGAAATTAGAGTTTGATTTTCTTCAGATAAAATCAGAAGTAGAATTTCTGGGTAGTAGTACTATTTTTAGTTTTTTTGAAGAATCTCCATAATGTTTTTTATAGTGGTTGTCCCAGTAGTTACCAAGTGTTCCCTTTTCTCCATGTCCTTTTCAACATATGTTTGGTAATAGCCAACTGACTGGTGTAAAGTATTATCTCATTGCGGCTTTGAGTTGCATTTCTTTGCTGACTAGTGTTGTTGAACATCTTTTTATATGTCTGTTGGCCAGTATGTCTTCTTTGAAGAAATGTCTGATGTCTTCTTCTCATTTTTATTGGATTATTAGTTGTATGAGTTCCTAATTTATTTTGGATATCAACCTTTCTTAGGTTAGTCATTTGTAAATATATTCTCCCATTCAATAGATTGTCTTTTTGTTTTATTGATGGTTTCCTTCAGTGCCCCCTTTGTTTAGTTTTGCTTTCATTTCCCTTGTTTGAGGAAATCTATCTAAAAAAGAGATTACTCAGACTGATGTCACATAGTTTGCTACCTATTTTTTGTAGGAGTTTTACGGTTTCAGAGCTCACATTTAATACTTCCATTTATTTTGAGTTTATTTCTGTGTAGAATTTTTTTAATCTTTATTTTTGAAAATTGTGATCCTTTTGTAATAATGCATTTTTTTCTTCTACAACATTGCTAATCTCTTCATTGGCACTATCTGACTTTTCTGCTACCAGTAATAAAACTTCTGTCAAGTTGCAGCTTATAATTAGAAAGCCCCTTCTTTAAATTAATCCAGATGACTTTCTCCTCTTTTCAATAAATAGAAGAAAAAGTAATCACTAGAATTGTCCCCATTCCTATCAACTTCCAATCTTAGCTATAGTATTATGTCAAACTCAAGAGGCCATTAAGAGTAAAATACATGTAACTAATCATTGCTCTTTTTTTTATCCAGGTCATCTTATTATGTGTTTTTGTAAGTTGGACGTCATTAAATTGTGTGTAGATAATCTTGTAACTTAGCAAAGTCAGTATTTATGGTGTGAAAACATATGGTTCATTGTAATGGATAGAAGATCTGGCACAACAACACATGCATCTAGGTGTTTAATGATATTTGATGACATAAATTAAAAAAAACAACAACTCAGTTTTCCAAATCATTACTTAGATTTAAGGAGGCAGGGATCCAGCTGTTTTACCATATTTTGTGCACATCATTATTAAATTCACATTTTAACTGTTCTTTTACAATAAATTGTCACAGAAGACCTTCACCGTCAACCATAAATGCTGCTATAACCTTGGTTTCCCTTTGTCCAAAGTTTTAAATGAATATTTAAAAATATAGCAAATCAAACTCTCCAGACCAATGCATATATCAGGAAAATCAATATTTATCTGAATCTTTCTGGATAGAATTTATGCACAATTATATTATCTTATGATCAGTGTCTTATATTAAAACAATGGTTTTAGTAAGAGGCACCTGTAATATACATATTCACAATTATGAGTTGTGCATAAGACTGTCTGGATGTCAGAAGATAATGTTTACTCTGCTTTGTAGGTCAATCATTTTGGCAATTTTGAAAACTTCAAACATCGTTAGTGAGTCTAATTCTATTGTGAAATGACATCCTGCCTCTGAGATCCCCCAAAATAGTCATAAAATCAAAGATGACAATGTCTAAAAAAGAATATTTTATGTTAAAACATCTAATGTATTGTGGTTGGTATTCTCACACAGAATTTACCTACTTTTTTCAAAGTATATTCATTCATTCCCCACCTTCCTTCAAAGAAATGTGTTCATATTTATCTTGATTAACACAAAATTTGCCTTCTTAATTGTTCAGATGAACAGATGTTCACCCATCAAATTTAAATGGCAAACCAAGGCCACATCTCTAACTGCTGGTAGATCCAGGACTAAAACTCAGGTGTAGCCTTTTTGTTCATTGGGAACTACATCCAGTTAGTACCTCAAAAAACATCACTTACTTTTGAAAGCAGTGAAATATTGCTGAAAGATTCTTTGCCAAATATTCAAGATGACACATATGTTTCAACTAAATATTTAAAAATCTAAAAAGAAGATACTCTCTTAATTATACTTTTATTCAAGTGTTTGTAACAAAATATATTTGGTATAACTTCAAAATCATTATACTGATGGTTAATTTAATCCTAAAAAACTGGCTGCTAACATATTTTGTATACATGTTTAGTGACAACATTAAAAGATAATTTAATGATTTAAAGAACAGTCAGAAAGTACATAAATTGTAGAATCTTTTAAAATATATTTTTATTGATTTCAGAGAGGAAGGGAGAGAGAAGGAGAGAGAGAGGGATAGAAACATCAATGATGAAAGAATCATTGATCGACTGCCTTCTGCACGCCCCCTACTGGGGATGCAGCCCAGAACCCAGGAATGTGCCCTTGACCTGAGTCAAATCCGGGACCCTTCAGTCCGCAGGCCCATACTCTATACACTGAGTCAAACCATTAGGGCTCACCTGTTTGTTTTTCAATTTCTCTTTTCTCTTTTTTATGTCAATATTTTGAAAATTCAGAACTTTAAGAAATATATTTAATGAATCACAAAAACTCTTTAGGATCCTGCTTACAATGATTTACTAGTGAGCCTCAGGTCTTATTTTTTAAATATCTTCGGAATACTATTATTTCCAAAAGCATATCACAACCTTCCACATCTTCACCTCCTGGAGTGCAGCGTATAATGCCACATGAGGGGGTGGGGAAAATTGCTTTTAACATGGAGGTACAGAGAAGGAAATATGCTTAATGCTCCTTTGGAGAAACATCTGCAACCAGGGCACTTATTTTCATGTCTGAAGACATTCAGGAGCCAGACAGATACTTTATCTACATGATATTTGACTAACTGTATCCTCAGAAGAGACTATAAAACTGCATTTAAGTCTGACATCCTCCTGGCTAAAGTGTTGAGTTTATAAAATAAACAAAAAGAAATCAATTATGTTTCCACAGACATTGCTGAGTGTGTCTGGGTGGTGAGTGGAGGAATCGGAATCAGACTTTGTACTTTCTTCACGGAAAATCTAAGATAATGTTAAAAAGAAAGAAATGACTGCAAATTTTTCAAATACTGCTGAAAAAACAAACTAGATGAGATTTTTCACTTCAGGCTTCCATTTTATTCATTGGCATAAAGGAGCACAAACTGTACAGAATGGATCTTTATATTAAACCGACTATACTCTAAAACCCTTCTGCTATGCCATCTGGCCTTTGTGCTTTTCATGTTATTTTTCTGTTCGTCCAGTTATCTTCTTGGAGAATTATACTTCAGGAGTGCAGAAGATGATTTTATTGTTGCACTCTGCTTGGGGTTTCATCTGAAATAAATAGACATCCAGAAAAAATTTGGGACCATAGAGGAAATTTTCATTTTATTCACTTGGTGTACTGACTAGGTCCTGAGTCAAGGTGCCTCCATCACTCCACCTAAATTTAGCCCATCTGAATGCATTTGCATGAGACAAGTAGTCACTTCTCAAACCAAACTCTGAAGACATGACCATTAGTGATGAATGCTTTTTTAGGAAAACAGAATGCCTCAGAAATAAGATTCAAACTGGAATCCTCAGTAGTCTCAAGGAACTGTGTTTAATCATTGTTTTTAATTAAATTTCACAGTCAAGCAATGGAATATATAATGCATTTGGATGTAAATATTTGCTAAGGAAGTTAGACTATAACAAAATAGGTTTTGTTGTTTTAATTTTTAATTTTCTCTCACTAATCTATCGTGTGTTTAGAATCTCACGTCATTTTTATAAGTGTCTTTTCTGAATTAGATATAATGGTTGCTTTCACTAGGGACCCATTGCAGGAAGATTCCTGCAAGAATAGGGCTTCCTGAGCCGGAGCAAAGCAGAGAAGGGAGCGAAGCCCACAGAGGAAGGCTTCACTCCCTTCCCCACTGCTTTGCTTCCTCCCATCTCTGCTGCCTCAGCTCTCTCCCTTCTGTGCCCGCTTTGCTCCCTCACATCTCCACAGTCTCTGCTGCCTCCCTCCCTTCTCTGCTGCCTCCCTCCCTCCCATCTCTGCTGCCTCCCTCCCTCTCATCTCTGCCACCTCGGCTCCCTCCCGTTTCCACTGCCTCAATCCCTCCCTTCTGGGCTGCTTTGCTCCCTCCCATCTCCGCTGCTTCGCTTCCTCCCTTCTCTGACACTTGGCTCCCTTCTGCAGCACCTGGTTTCCTTCTAGGCTGTCTTCAGTCTTCGCTTGGCACCTGTGTATACAAATTAACCACCATCTTGGCTGGGTTAATTTGCATATAGTCGCTCTGATTGGCCAGTGGGTGTGGCTTGGATGGTGGGCGTGGCTTAGGTGTCTTGGAGTGATGGTTAATTTGCATATTACTCTTTTATTAGATTAGATAACATTGAAGGACAGTTGCAGAGAGCAAGAAGACCAGTTGGAAGGAATTGCAGTTACCTGTGTAAGTTATCTTCCTTAACTAATAGAGAAGTTTTATAGATTAAGATGAGGGCTGAAATATTTAAGAGATATTTAACATCATCACTTGGTGATTTATTGGATGTAAAGTATAAGAACTGGTAAAGAATGATGTGGAGGGTCTGACTTAAAGATTTGTAAGGTGGGATATCCAATTCATTTAAAAAGAAAGATCAGGTAGTGTCTGTCATTGCTACCATAACTTTTATGTTTTTAATTTAATATTTTCTTAAATTTTGTATCCTGTCATGTTCAAAATATATATACTTTCCAAGTGGATTTTTAAATTAGCTATAGATGAATCTGCTTTTATCCAACAACAGGACCCTAAAGATAAGTCCAAAATTTATACTTTGGGGGTGGTGTTACTGATATATGTGAATACATATCAGATGTCCTTTCATCTATTTTGATTTCTGGAGGTTTGCATTTTTTTTTCTTAGCAGCTGAGCAATTTATTTTAAAGTATTTCTTACTTTTTCCCCCCTTTAATTTATAGTTGCTTTTAAGGAGAACAGTATTTAGCATACATTCAGCACCATTCTGTCAGTAAAGGAAGTGATTTCATGCTTCATTAATTTTAAACCTTTGCTGTACCTTGGCTCATTTTCCATCTATAAGCACATACTCAAGTTTACCCAAATATAAAGATAGCTTCTCCTGTACCCTAAACCCCCCTGCAAGCAACTATTTCATGGCCTAACCTTTTTACCAATAATTTTTAAAATATTTTTTTATTTCATCTTATTATCCTTTTACTTTAATCTCTTGTAGTAGAACTTCTATCCAAATTACTCAAATGAAATTATAGAGTATCCCTCAAAAATGTATACACACTTTGAATGATTATAAAGTCAGTGTTAATTAACATAGAGTTCATTTTCAAAATTTAAAAGAATCTACAGAAATGAATAATTCTTTTTGTCAATGCCTGTTTTTAAAGTTATGACAGTTCTGATACAGGAACTGCTGACAACTCAAAGCAGTGAAATCACAAACATCAAGAATTGTTTTGTTCGGTATTTGTATGCCTTCAATTTGTCAACTGTTGTTAGCTTTGTAGCGTAAACTTTATCTTTTATGTATCCCCATAAAAAATCTAGTGGATAAATTTTCTTTGTTCGAAGTTTAATCTGGCTTCACCCATTATTTCAAATCAGCTAACTTGAGGAGGAGTGAAAATTAAGTGACTTATCAGTTGGCAACATGTGTTTACATTTTGGAGGGACACACTGTGAATAATTACAAAGGCAGTGTTTGTACTTCAACTGCATTTGCAAACTTCCAGTAGCATTTTAGGGTGAATTTTCTTTGTTCAAAGCTTAGTCTGTCTGAAAAGAAAGAAACATCAACTGAGCTATCAGCTGTCAAAGTGTGTATATACTAGTGTATGGTAGTAACATGTTTTTGGGACACTTTGTACATTTCTCAGAGATCAGTAATTCAGTTCTAAGTTACAGACTCAATAACATGTTTAACCTTTTTCTTCCACACTATAGCATTTTGAAAATTTTCTAACATGTCTTGAATTTAATTTCTCTCCTTCATTTTCACACTATGCTTCTTTCACTAAAATACAGTTGTTTCTTCCTCCTATGAGCAAACTTCTGGAGGACAAAAATAAATGTTATTATTAGTCTTCCATAGACATAGTTCCTGGAATATTGTAATATTTTAGTGTGTGTTTTGAATAATTAAATATTTGAATTTTTTGTCTTAACAAAATATTTAATAGAAATGCATTAATATACTGTAGTTTATTGTTATTAGATTTTAAAAATATGCAGACAAAAGAAGAATTTAGTTATTTTATACAGACTAAATTTGTGGGAGAGAAATCCATAAATTTGTAGATCATGGTGAGAAGTCCAGACCCACTAACATTTCTTCTATAGCATTTTTCATAACATAAATATGATTTTCTAAATATTGTGTTTTTAAATATTATGCTTTTTCATTGCTACTTATATTCACACCTATGTTATAACTCAGTTTTGTACATAGTTCACTTCTATTTTATTGTGGCAGAGATTGGGTAGTTTTATACATAGTTGACCTTTGAGTTTGAACTGCACAGGTCCACTTAAACCTATATCTTTTGTAAAAGTAAATACAGTGTCTGCCCTTCATAGCCTCAGGTTTTACTTCTGAGAATTCAACCAAGCAGGGATTGAAAACAGTGTTTTCAATCTGCAGTTGGGAATTCACAATCAGGAGGGCTGACTGTCTGCATTGGTCTACACCATCTACTCTAATAAAAGAGTAATATGCAAATTAACCATCACTCTGAGACTCCTAAGCCATGCCCATCAGCCAAGCCACGCCCATCAGCCAATCAGAGCTACTATATGCAAATTAAACCATCAAAGATGGCGGTTAACTTGCATACACAGGAGAGCAAAGACTAAAGACAGCATAGAAGGAATCCAAGTGCTGCAGCAGGGAGCCAAGTGGTGGAGAAGGGAACGGAGCTGAGGCAGCAGAAACAGTGGAGAAGGGAGGGAGAAGGGGGGAAGCCAAGGCGGCAGAGAAGGGAGCTGAGGCGGCAGAGATAGGAGCTAAGGTGGGCTTCGCTCCCTTCTCTGCTTCGCTCTGGCTCAGGAAGCCGTATTCTTGCAGGAATCTTCCTGCAACGGGATACTAGTGTATATATGGCTAATATGCAAATTGTCGCCTCAGGAGTTCGACCAGGAGACTGGGAGTTCAATTGCTTGCTATTATGTGTGCTGACCACCAAGGGGTGGTGTGGAATGAAGGAAGGCTCCGACTGGCCAGCAGCTTGGAAAGGAAGGCCCCGGCTGGCAGCCAGAAGGCCCTGCTCAGCCCTAATTGCTGGCCAGGCTTAGGGACCCTACCCATGCATGGATTTTGTACACTGGGCCTCTAGTTTTATATAAGGAACTTGAATATCCACGGATTTTGATATCCATGAGGGTCCTGGAACCAATACTCCTTGGATATGGAGAACAACTGTAGTAAGTTTTGGGGAGTTCAGAGTTATATGTGGATTCTCAACTGCACGGGGGGTCAGCACTACTAACCCTGCATTGCCCACAGTCAGCTGTACATCGTCCAGAGCATAATGCCTTGAAAATATTGTTGGTTTGTATTTATTTTACTT
Organism: Murina feae; assembly: GCA_004026665.1. Classification (NCBI taxonomy): domain Eukaryota; kingdom Metazoa; phylum Chordata; class Mammalia; order Chiroptera; family Vespertilionidae; genus Murina; species Murina feae. The sequence continues at coordinate 16,076 of PVJC01003115.1, forward strand.
TATTTATTATAGTTACTTAATTTATTATTTATTAAAGGAAGTATACATATCTGTATGGAAGTTCCAATTTCTGAGCCCTCTTGTGGCTTTTAAAAGAATAATCATCAAGATATTTAGTAACCTTATTATAAATTCACTCTGATTTGCTCTTTAGTATGTTGGGCTGTGCTTGCTTAAAGCTGTTGCTTTGTGTTAAAGAGAAGTTGTAAATGTAAACCTACCATTTGGGGTCATTTTCTCAACAAACTGTTCTTATTCCTCATGATGAGTAAAGAACTACTAAAGCAATTATTTAGAATCTTGTTTCAACTAAACCAGTGTGACCTGTCACATCTACGGATTATAAAGCCCTGTCTTCTTGAATACCCAACTCTCTGAGAACAGTATAGGGCAATAATGAAGCCATCCTGGGATCCTTGTTGTAGGTAGACCATACTTTTTGAACACAGACTATAACAACCAATTCAAAGGAGGAAATTATATTAGCAACCTAAGTTACCATCAAAATAAAGTATTAAGAGAATTAGCTGTGTCCCTAAGACCACACTCAGGATTGGTGATTCATTAGCAATACACACAAGGCTCAGACATCTTGATACCTATTGTTTCAGATATTTTCTCCAAGAGAAATAAAGTAAAATCAGTAAAGGGAAAATTTACCTGGAGCACAGTATAGAGAAAATCAGGTGTTCTCACTGGATTTATACAGTACACACTTAATTCCTCCAACAGGATGTGACAATATGGACAGAAGGTTCACTGGAAGGAGATTCACCTGATTCTATGTACATAAGGCCAACTGAGTTCAGATCTTCAGGAAGTGAGCAGCTGCCTCCCATATATCTCCTCCCCGCCCCCCCCATAAAACATCTAGATAAACTGAATGACATAGTTTGAGATCCCAAGTCTAAAAAATTAATTAATCAATTCCCAAGAGTAGGCAAAGGGCCAGCCAGTAGGCAGACAAGTCCTGTTTGGGAATACAGAGCATTTCAGTTCAGGTCTGTTGAGCCACCTCGCATACACACCTTTTTCCTTGTTCTGAAGTCTAAAATAATGTCTTTCTTCTTAGGAGGAGCCTTCTAATGTCTCAGTATCCTTTCCCTCCCATGGAGCTTTCTAATGAAGCTTTCAAAGTTTTTTTTTAATTAATTAATTTATTTATTAATGTATTTATTTATTGTTAATCCTCACCCAAGGATATTTTTCCATTGATTTTTTTTTCTTTATTGATTAAGGTATTACATATGTGTGCTTATCCCCCCATTTCTCCCCTACCCCCCACTCATGCCCTCAACCCCCTGGTGCCTATGTCCATTGGTTAGGCTTATATGCATGTATATAAGTCCTTTGGTTGATCTCTCTCCCTTACCCCCACCCTCCCCTACCTTCCCTCTGAAGTTGGAAAATCTGATCGATGTTTCTCTAACTCTGGATCTGTTTTTGTTCATCAGTTTATGTTGTTCATTATATTCTATAAATGAGTGAGATCCTGTGATATTTATCTTTCTCTGACTGGCTTATTTTACTTAGCATAATGCTCTCCAATTCCATCCATGCTGTTGCAAATGGTAGGAATTCCTTCTTTTTGACCACAGTGTAGTATTCAATTGTGTAGATGTACCACTGTTTTTTAATCCACTCATCTGCTGATAGGCACTTAGGCTGTTTCTAAATCTTAGCTATGGTAAATTGTGCTGCTATGAACATAGGGGTGCATATATCCTTTCTGATTGGTGTTTCTAGTTTCTTGGGATATATTCTTAGAAGTGGGATCACTGGGTTGAATGGAAGTGCCATTTTTAGTTTTCTGAGGAAACTCCATACTCTTCTCCACAGTGGCTGCACCAGTCTGCATTCCCACCAGCAGTGCACGAGGGTTCCTTTTTCTCCGCATCCTCTCCAGCACTTGTCATTTGTTGAATTGTTGATGATAGCCATTCTGACACGTGTGAGATGGTATCACATTGTTGTTTTGATTTGCATCTTTCCGACGATTAGTAACTTTGAGCATGTTTTCATTTGTCTCTTGGCCTTCCTTACGTCCTCTTTTGAAAAGTATCTATTTAGGTCCATTGCCTTTTTTGTTAAGTTGTATGAGTTCCCTGTAAATGTTGGAGATTAAACCCTTATCAGTGATAACATTGGCAAATATGTTCTCCCACACAGTGTGTTTTCTTGTTGTTTTGTTGATGGTCTCTTTTACTGTGCAGAAGCTTTTTATTTTGATGTAGTCCCATTTATTTTCTCTTTAGTTCCCATTGCCCTAGGAGCAGTATGGGTGAAGATATTGCTTTGCCATATGTCTGAGATTTTGCTGCCTGTGGATTCCTCTAGTAATTTTATGGTTTTCCATCTTATGTTTAAGTCCTTTATCCATTTTGAGTTTATTGTTGTGTATGGTGTAAGTTGGTGGTCTAGTTTCATTTTTTTGTATGTATCTGTCCAATTTCCCCCACACCATTTATTGAAGCGATTGTCTTGACTCCATTCTATGCTCTTGCATCCTTTGTCAAATATTAATTGAGCATGGTGGTTTATGTCAATTTCAGGGTCCTCTATTCTATTCCATTGATCTATATGTCTGTTCTTATGCCAGTTCCAGGCAGTTTTGAGAATAGTGGCTTTGTAATATAGCTTGATATCTGATATTGAGATCCCTCCTACTTTGTTCTTCTTTTTCAGGAAGAAGAAGCTGCAGCTATTTTGGGTCTTTTTTTACTCCAGATTAATTTTTTGGAACGTATGTTCTAGGTCTGTAAAATATGCCGTTGGTATTTTAATGGGGAGTGCATTGAATTTACAGATTGCTTTGGGTAGTATGGACATTTTAATGATGTTGATTCTACCAATCCATGAACCCAGTATGTTCTTCCATCTGTTTATGTCTTCCTCTATCTCTTTTTTCAGTGTCCTGTAATTTTCTGAGTACAGGTCTTTTACTTCCTTAGTTAAGTTTATTCCTAGGTATCTTAATTTTTTTTTTGGTGTGATGGTAAATAGCTCTCAAAGTTTTATTCTGTTTTGCTTTGCTATACTTTCAAAAACATTTAGTAAACCTAGGTTATACAACTTAGAAATGAAAATTCTATAGAGAACATCTAGATAATGTTATGCTGAAGTATCAAATGTTTTAACAAATGTCACCTAGAAGGCACAGCACAACCGGCCTATGTGACCTCTAGGCCTATCAAGGGATGGAGGTACTTCTTTCATGGCTTTTTGATTTAGGATAAAGCTAGACTACTTTAACAAGGAGACTCAACATTAAATCATTTGCATACAGAAGAAGTATATGTTTCTCTTGCATTATAATCTGAAGTAAGCAGGTACTGTAAGGGTGTTGGTCATACTTAACTTTATAGAATACTGGGAAATATAGTGTAGTCATCTGCTCAAAAAGAGAAGAAAGGATTTTAATAATGAACCTACAGGATTCACTTAATGTAGTGGATAAGTGAATAAATTTCATATTAACTAAAAAAAATCTTAAAACAACTTTAACATGTTTTTTTTTTCCTACTGTAAGTCAGTTACAAAATGGTAATACTGAAATTTACTTTGAAGTCAACATTTAAATTTTTTTTTGATTAAAAATAAAAAGTACCTCTGCACTTCCAGGAAATGTATTTAGGGAGTTACATGTGGAAAGTTATAATTGTTTCAGAAATAGATAAGATTTAAAGGTACATATGATTTAACACAATGTGTACAGTAGTCCATCTTATTTGAAGTTTTGTTTTCTGCAGACTAGATTACCCATTGTCAGTGGCAGTCCCAAAATATTAAATGGAAAATTACAGAAATAAGGAATTTATAAGTTTTAAATTGAATGCTGTTCTGAGTACTATGATGAAATCTTATGTGTCCCAATCTGTCCCACCCTGAACATAAATCATCTCTTTGTCCACTGTATCCACAAGTGTATACACAGACTTCCCATTAGTCCCTCAGTAACTGTCATGGTTATCAAGTGGACTGTTATAGTATTGCAGTGCTAGTGTTCAAGTAAGCCTTATCTTACTACTAATGGTCCCAAAGTATAATAGTAGTGATGCTGGGAATCTGGATATGCCAAAGAGAAGCCAGACATTGTATGTATGTACAAGAAAAACCTCTAGTATGTATAGGTTTTAGTACTATCCACATTTTCAGGCATCCAGTGGGGCGTTTGGAACATATCCCCCTAGGTGAGAGAAGACACTATATTTTAAAATTAAAAATATACATTAAAATATAAGGCTACACAAATTAAATAAGGCATGTAACGTAGTCTGTAAGCAACCTTTGTGAATTAGCACAGCCAAGTGCCTTTTAAGAGCTAAATTCTCCTACCTTGCCTTCTTTGAGTACCTAGAATTTCCTGATTTATATATTTTCTCCTTTAGATCTACTCTTTTTAAAGTAACACATGGAAGCAAACACACTGGTATTGTGGATTGTATAGAATAATTTTATCCTTACTTACTCCTGTGCCAATTTTGCTAAATTGAATGAAAAATTGAGTAGAAATAACCTTTTCTATTTCAATAAAAAATCACCCTTTAATGAGCATTTATACCATGTGTTAAAAGTTCAGTATGCTATCGAATACCATGTGTTCCTATTTTATAGTTATTTTCAATATTTCACATATACAGAATTTTTTAGAATTGCAAATAACTCTCTTTTCCCATCAACATACACGGTTTTCTATTATTTAGAAAGTGTAGCCGTAAGTGCATTGGTGGAATCTTACTGATTCTTTATTAAGGAGTTTGAGTGCAATTTGGGAAGAAAGTGTTCTGTTGCTTTCAGCAGTCACTGAATGTCGACCAGAATGCTGGGTCCCATTACATTTCCCAGACGGATCACTGAATTATTGAACACACATAAAATGCTATGCAACCTTTTTTTTTTTTTGATTAATCTCACCAAGGATATTTTTTCCATTGCTTTTCAAAGAGAGAGAGAGAGTAGAAATGAAGGAAGGAGGGGGAGAGAGAGAAACATCAATGGATAGAGACACATGCATTGGTGCCTCCCACATGTGCCCCAGCTGGGGGCAGGGAACTAACCTGCAACCCAGATAGGGGCACTTGACCTGGAATCTAACTCGAGATCCTTCCGTGAACATGTGTGCACCATAACCACTGAACCACACTGGCCAGGGCAATCCTGTGCAGCCTTGATTAGAGAATTCCTAAGCAACACATGGTGGTATTTCGGTCAAAAACCAATTAAAAATCTGACTGAAGTATCTGATGAAGGAACAATTAAGAGTTTAAAACAAAAGAAAGGGAAATCAAATATACTGAATTATTTGCTCTTTTCTCAACAAGAAGTATTCTAATAATCATTAATCCTCAAATACTACCAGATTTATAATTTTTAAAACAATGATGTGGCTGATAAAAAGCATAATTATCTGCCAGCAAATACTCTGCTTGTCACTATGGCTTATTTAAAACACCATTGTTTCAACTCTAGTCCTGAATTTTAGTATGTGTGTGTTTTCCCCCCTAAAATAAATTATGTATGATGTTTAAGGGAGGCTTTAAAGTTCAATCAATTTTGGAAAAGTGTAGTGTTTGCAAATAGTTAAATTACAATTCTGTCTATAATTTATTTCTTTGAAACATTAGTGCATCAGAGAGATCTGAAAAATAAATGAACAGCTGTATCCACTAGTTTTGCAAAATATACTATCAGGACACTAAGGGGGGAAACGTTGGCTTTGATTTTTTAAAAGAAAGTATGAAAAGAGTAGGGGGAAAAAAGAGAAGCTATTACCCCTTTAATCAGTAATATAAAAGAACTAGAGCATCAGGTAATGCTATCTGATGTTAGTATTTGATTTCAGAGTACATGTAAGGGGTTGGAAGAATATAGACTTTTGAATTCATATATATTTAAAAAATTTAAAGTATTTATATGAAGTTACTTTTTAAAAGCCTTTTTTTTTTTTTTTTTACTTTTTGAACTTCTTAGTAATTTAATCTGGAGATCTAAGTCGGATCAAGTCATCACACCTTCCTTCCACTTTTAGATTGCTTATAGATGGAAACAGAATGCTTTCTCTTGCAAAGAGCTCATGTCCACATTTTCTTTGCTATAGCATTCATAGAGGATGATAGTTTTATTAACTGTAAGGATCTGGGGTGCAAATCTTGAATATTTAATGCTACACTTGATGTTTACCTGGAGGGTTTTTTTTCTTTGTTTGGGATTTTCCTTTGTTTGGGTTTTGCTTTCCTTGGGAATAGCATGACTGTCATCTTGACTGTGAAGAAATCTTAAGTTCAATGTGAATCTCATTTTAAAAATATTTCATTAGCTGTTAACTCACTTTTATGTTGCTCACAAGGTCAAGATTTTAGTTTATATGAAACTGAGTTCCCTTATAACATCAGTATTATTTTTTTAAATTTATGTCATATCTTAAGAAAAATTATTTTTTAATAACTGCCATGTTAGACAAGGATTTGGACTTTGTAGTAGGATTTAATGTTCTGAAACCTCTAAGTGTTTTGGTAACCATACCTGGAAGCTAATGGCTTGAATGGGATTAAAAAATAATGTAATTAGATAAAGAGAGAAATTTGGTGATTTATATTTTTGTCTTTTGAAAATTATATCGTAAGAATAAATGTGAGACTCTCCGATTTTACCCTACTATTCTCTTAGAGTAGGGTAAAATTACTTTGAGTGACATTTCAGAGGAGAGCAACACAGTCAGACTCATCTATAGTGGTATCTGCAAAGCTATCTACAGTGGATTTATTATAGTAGTTCACATTACAGAAACAATGACTATTATTTAGGAAGGTTTTTGTTTAAGATGCTGTCCATACTCTAGTCCCTATAAGAGAATGAAAAGAGACAGAAAAGAAAATTAGGAATCTAACCTAATAAAAGAGTAATATGCTAATTGTGTCCCTCTGCTACATCCCAAGCCACGCCCACCAGCCAATCAGAGCGACTGTATGCAAATTAACCCAACCAAGATGGCGGCCGGTAGCTACAGAGCTAAAGCAAACAGGAAGCTTTGTTGCCCTGGGGATGGAGGAAGCTGCCTGCCTAGGTCTGCTGTGGCCTCCACTCAGGGCAACAAAGTTTCAATTATAGAAGCCATGAGCTGGAGCAAAGATGAGGCTTCATTGCCCTAATGATGGAGAAAGGTGCCTGCATAGACAGGCTGTGGCCTCTGCTCAAGGCAACAAAGTTTCAATTATAGAAGATAAATAAACCCCAGATACCTGCTTCTAGCCAGCCTCCCTGGGAGCTTGGGTTGTTGGGGGCTGTGGCTGAATGTTGACCAGAATGCTGTATCTGCAAACAGCCTGCAAACAGCCATTAGTCCCTCATCCAGGATGGCCCTATGCTCACGGGGTGAGGGTTCCTGCTTGGGGGTTTGGCCAGCCTGCAAACAGCCATCAGCCCCTCACCAAGGCTGGCCAAGCACCCCAGCGGGACTCCCACCCTGATCCAGGACACCCTTCAGGGCAAACCAGCTGGCTCCCACCCATGCACCAGGCCTCTATCCTATATAATAAAAGGGAAATAGGCAAATTGACCCTAACAGCCGAATGACTGGGAATGACTGGTCACTGTGACACACACTGACCACCAGGGGGCAGACACTCAATGCAGCAGCAGCCCCCTGGTGGTCAGTGTGTTCCCAAAGGGGGAGCTCTTCTCAGCCACAAGCCAGGCTGATGGCTGCCAACACAGTGGTGGTGGTGGGAGCCTCTCATGCCTCCTCAGCACTGCTAAGGATGTCTGACTGCAGGTTAGGCCTCCTCCCCGCAGGCAAGTGGACATCCCCTGAGGGTTCTTGGGCTGCCAGAGGAATGTCTGACTGCCAGCTTAGGCCCGATTGCCTGGGGAACAAACCTAAGCCAGCATGTGGACATCCCCCAAGGGGTCCCAGACTGCGAGGGGGCACAGACAGGGCTGAGTCATCGCCCTGAGTGCACAAATTTTTGTGCACTGGGCCTGTAGTCCTATGTAATAAAAAAGTAATAAGCAAATCAATGAACAGCAAAACGACTGGATGCTATGACATGCACTGACCACCAGATGTTCAATGCAAGAGCTGCCCCCAGCCACAGGCCTCAAGGGTGATCAGGGCTTGCTGGTCAACCTCTTGTGCCCTCCCCACCACCTGCAGACTCCGATTGCCCAATGGCAAACGGGAAACTGGGGATGGGTGGCAGCAGGGAGCAGGGCTGGCTGCCAGTAGCCAGGGAATATGACCCTGATTGCAGGCCAGGCCTAGGGATAATACCCATGCATGAATTTTGTGCACTGGGCCTCTAGTATCAGACATAAAAATAAGCAGAGACCTTTTTTAATTCTTCCCCTTTTAATAGAAGGTATTACTATGAAGGGAGAAGAAAATGCATAATTCTAGTACTCTAGGTAGAGCTCCATATTGTTTCTGCAATTGTGCACAGTCCTTTTCAACCTGAATTAAGAGAACATTTCACCTGAATTAAGAATAGTAAAGGCATTGTCAGATTTGAGAAAAATGTAGCCCAATAGTTTACCTTGATTGTCACTTTTTTTGTAGGTCAAGGTACGCTGTGTAGTAAACATTAGAGAATCAATTACTAGAGTAACCTAGATTTTTAATATGAAATTCATTTACAACACTTTATTATAAAGTGAAGTGATTAAGAGTATGGTGTTTGGAGGGAGACAAAACTAAATTCGAACCCAAGTTCCACCAAGTAATAGATTTATCTATTTTGTATGTTATTTATTGTTTTTCTTATCCCTTTTTCCCTTATATCACCAGAATATAAACTTTATGAGAATAAAACTAGTATCTGTTGCATTCTAAGTACCTAGAAAAGTAATGGACACATAGCATTAAAAAAATTCATAAATCATGGAATAAATTACTTATTATTAATATTAGAATACTTAATTTGCCTTTTACATACTCAGGTCACCTGAGGAAATGTTTTCATAATATAGAGTTGTGAAATTTAAAGTAGATAAGATTTCTAAAGTTCTTACAACAGTGCACATAATTGTCCAATAAATGTAAATGTTAATATTAAAATTTATGGCTCTCATGAAAATATAAAATAAATGCATGTCAAAATTTATTTAACATGGAGAACTATTTATTAAAACAATTTATTTATTAATGGGGGACTAGTATAATGTCAAAGATAGCTTTAAGGGGTTTTTAAAATTGTATTTACTGACATTTAAAAAATAAAGATTATTAAGGACTATTAACATGCAACTTGCTAAAATTTTATAGGATTATTTTTCTGCTAGATAGTAACCACAGGTTAAAATATAATTTCACAGTATCTGGGCTGTAACCAAATAGCAAATTCAAAAGATAGGTATATTCTCTTACATAATTAAATAATTTTTGGGTGGGATTGTTACAAAGTACCCCTGTATGATGTTGAAATGTTTGAAATATTTTTCTTAATAGTTATTATTTTTAAAGGTAATGTAGTGCATGGATAGCTCCTGTATTTTAACATTATATATACTTGCTACTTTACTATCCCATTGTGAGTTGGGAAGTGCCAGTGGTAGATGAGTAGAATGATTGTTTATCACCGCCGGATTTTTTTCTCCTGTTTCTTAATCATAACTATGACTGAATCTATGATCATAGAATCAAGTATTCTGAAAATCAATATAGATATGGCTTTATAGAGACATATATAGGTATGTTGATAAAGACAATCATTATGTAATGAGTTTTTATAAGCATCTTGAGTGTAGAAAATATATTATATTAAAAAGTAATTAAAATAATTCTTCAAACTATTTCCTCTGCATTATTTTTAGAAGTTAACTTATGGTCCATTTCTAAAACTTTAAAAATTATTAAATAAGGTTTTAAATGTTATCCTACAAACAGGAAAATATAGCTTTCAATACTATTTGTTGAATAGAGATGAATATAATTAAATAGGGAACTAAATACTATTATCATGCTCTATACCACTTTTACTTTTATATAGAATTAATAGAATTTCTCCTGTATTATTTTTATGCATTTTTAATTAAAAAAAATTTAAGTTACAGTTGATATATAATATTATATTAGTTTTAGGTAATCAAAGTGATGATTAGACATTTATGAAACTTACAAAATGATCACCCCATAAGTCTATTACCCACTTGATACATACATGTTTATTACAATACCTAGGGCCTGGTGCACGAAATTCGTGCAGTGGGGGTGGGGGGTTCCTCAGCCCAGCCTGCCCCCGCTCACATATTGTGAGCTCTCCGGGGGATGTCCTATTGACAGCTTAGGCCCACTCCCTGCTCCCCATGGGAAGTGGGCCTAAGCCACAGTCTGGCCTCCCTTTGTGGGAGGCAACCAGGCTAATCAGGGGAAGCCACCAGCCCCATCACTCTGCTGCTGCAGCCACTGCCAGTTACCGCAACCACCAAAGTGTTTTCATCAACACGGACTCCAGTCCCTTCACCATGAAAAAATGACAACTTTCTTTAGGCATTTTCAAGATGTGTCTTTCATAGGATATGACCCTTTCTTTCTTTCTTTCTTTCTTTCTTTCTTTCTTTCTTTCTTTCTTCTTTCTTTTCCTCACCTGAGGATATGTTTCCATTGAATTTTGGAGAATGTGGAAGAGAAGGGAAAGACAGAGAGAAACATCAAAGTGAGAGGAATACTTTGATTGGTTGCCTCTTGCATGAGCCCTGACCTGTGCCCCAGCCAGGGAGGAGCCTGCAACCTAGGTACATGACCTGGCTACTTCAGTTGCGGGGCTGAGGCGAACTGGGCACTGCCATCTTGTGGCTATGGGCACAGCCATCTTTTTCATGGAGTGATGGCTAATTTGCATATTACTCTTTTATTTGATAGGATTATTGACTATATTCCCTATGATGAACTTTACATCTTAATGACTATTCTATAACTACCAACTTTTACTTCTTTTTTTAAAAAAAATGTATTTCTTTATTGATTTCAGAGAGGAAGGAAGAGGGAGAGAGAGATAAAAACATCAATGATGAGATGGAATCATTGATCAGCTGCCTCCTGCATGCCCCCTACTGAGGATCAAGCCCACAACCCAGACATGTGCCCTTGGCTGGAATCAAACTTGGGACCCTGCAGTCCACAGGCTGATGCTCTATCCACTGAGACAAACCGGCTAGGGCCAATTGGTACTTCCTAATTCCTTCACTTTCTACCTATCCCCACAACTCTCCTTCTCCTGCTTTTTATAATTTTAAAGAAACTTGGATCATTTAATCTTTCACATTCTATAAATTGAAAGTTTGGGACTCATATATGTTAGTTATCAAAAATTACTTAGCCATGTAATTGCTCAGCTGAGTTTGAAATTTGCTGTCTCTCTCTTTAGCACATTGCTCTTGCCTAGAAACTCTTTATTTTCTTAAATTCTTAAATGGTTCCTTTAGTATTAACTGTGTTATTAAACCCATATATAATAGATATGAATTTTATTAATGCCTTTAAGTAGAAATCATTGTGTGATATAATGAATGGATGCTCCAAACAATGACATTCAAATTTAACTTAGAGGAGAAACGTTCTCCCCAAACGTAAGCATATGTGTGTGTAAGTATGTGTGTATGCTGAATGTCAGCCCAGAATTCTGTCTGGGAGATGTTGCGTAGGGTCATAATCTCAATGCTCATTTGCTGCACTGGATCATTATCGTCTTCATGATTTAAATACATCTCCACTGTCCAAGCTATTTCCTCCATGTTTTTCTACATTCCAACTATTTTGCATAGGCATGATTGTACTATTTGCATATCCTATCTTACAACTCTCTGAGTCTGCATCTACAAATCTCCTCCCCACCTTGAAATAATGCTGTTGCTCTCAAAGTGGCTTCTGTCCATAGTTTTTCCTGGCTCTCCTCCCTGCCAAAGTGTTAACTATTTACTCCTCTTTGCAGAAGATTATAGGCGTTATTCTTTGTTTATTATACTGCATTCTAGTTTATTTGAAAGTTGATTTCCCATTACTCTTTGAGCAACTTGAGTGCAGAGGAGAGTGCCAAACCTTCAAACCCCTGGAAACAAGCAAAAATGCTCAGCACATAGTAAGTATTTAATAAATCTATCCAAAGAGGGAATCGTGGAAGGAAAGAAGAGACGGAACATGAAAAGGCTGCTTGGAGGAGACAGAGATTCTGGCAGTTGTTATCTTAGACCAATAATTACCTCCTTTCATTTCATTTTTCTGAAGAAGAAAAGAAAACCTACCTGAGAGTTATGTTTTAAGAGTGAAAATAAAGGTAAAAGAAAAACACTAGAAATGAATAGATCTTTTGTTTCATTAGACAAAACTTTAACCTCCATTTACTATTCAATGTGTAAGCAAAAAAGAAGAGTGCTTTTTGATGAGACCAGTTAATGTAATGGACCTGAACTTGTCCCGATAATGAGGTTTATGTTCCCGCTGTGTTGACCAGCTTTCATGCATGAAATCTATATGAGGCACAAGGATCTAATCTCAAAATGAATTTTATTAATGCATTTAAGTAAGAAAAACAGAAGAGTCATACTATTTAAAATGTATCAAGACTTGAGTGGTATTAAAATTGAAGTTCAACATAAAAACAGTGTTAACATTTCCTTGGGGCAAAGTTGAATTTTATGTTAAAAAAAAAAAAAAAAAAGAAGATGTCTATTAAACTTTGGATTAAACTAAAATTGATGCCAGGTAAAATAAATGCTGTCCAGGTTCATAGTTGTTATAGATATTTGATCATGTAAGGAACAACTATTTCATTAAAGAAGATAAATAGGAGCATTTTCACCCCAGTACAGTTAATCTAGAGACCTTAAAAATTGTTTCTGCACAGTTTCACAAGGTAGTACCACTCAGTTTATTATATAATTCACAATTTCTCCACTGAAACCTTGAAACTAGAATTCAATTTCAGGTAAGGAAGAGCATTAACAATGCATTTCTACCTTGCTTCAAACTCTCCTGATGACCATTCTGTGGTATTACCTCAATTGTGTGTCTCATTAGTGTTGCTTTCACTGTCACACCAGGCAGAAGAGACACATTTTGCTATTGCAAATCTAGAAACAACACTCAGGCCTTCTAAAGGAAAAAAGAGGGTTAACATCAAAACAATCTGTTCTTAATCTGAGTAGATTTCTCTCCTCTGAGAAATCATCTTCAATAGGTTCTATCAAAATTATGGAAGCCTCTGGATAGTCCAAATATTTCTAAGAGTTATCTGGAAATGTAGCAGAATTTTATGGCAATGTTAAAAACAGGTTTTGTTTCTGAAGAACTAAGATAAACAGCAAACAGGGTTAAGTTCTATTAAACCAAGTACTTTAAAAATATAGTTATAACTGCCCTGGTCAGTGTGGCTAAGTGGATTGGGTGTTGTCCCTGGTACCAGAAGGTTGCCTGTTCCATTTCTGTCAGGGCACGTGCCCAGGTTGGCAGCTCCAACTCCATTGGGGGGGGGGGGGTGTGCAGGAGGCAGCCAATCTATGTTGATATTTCCCTATCTCTATCTCTCTCTCTCTCTCTCTCTCTCTCTCTCTCTCTCTCTCTGTCTCTCTCTCTCTCTCTGTCTAAAAATCAATACAATTAAAAAGTATTTTAAAAAAAGAATATAAGGACACTGAGATTATTTTAAATAAATAATATATCTCCTATATAATAAAAGTGTAATATGTAAATTGTTCCCTCCATAGGGAGTTGTCCCAGAGTTTGACCAGGGGGTGGGCCCGTCTGGGGAGGGAGGCCCCAGCTTATGGCACTGGCAGGTGGCTGGGGGAAGGGAGGGAGGCCCAGGCTGACAGCTTGTAGCTACTAGGGATTCTACCAGTGCTCGAATTTCATGCACTGGGCCACTAGTATATATGTATATATATGCATATGTGTATATATATGTAAGTACTTATAACAGTTACTACCAATGAACTAATACAATTAATTGTAGGGGACTTATCCCAGAAAACAGTATCAGAAAAGAGGGACTTTTCCTTCCTGCATCCTATGGACATGGTCTGTGATCTATGATAGGATCACTCATTGAAAGTCTTCCATCCTTATTCTCCTTTCATTTTATCTAGAAACTACTACTGAGATTGAGCTTAATAATCAACATCTTAATAACCAACATTTTAGGAAATAGATGTCAATGGGAAGAAGAAAATCAATACTTAAAATGTTTTTCTTTTACAAAAATCCACCTTCAAAAATCTACATTACTATCCTATATAAAAAAGAGGTAATATGCAAAGTGACCATCACTCCAACACACAAGATGGCCGACCCCATGTGGTCAAAGGTGGCCGCCCTCATGTGGACACAAGATGGCTGCCACAAGATGGCCAGCAGGGGAGAGCAGTTGGGAGGGACAAGGACTGCAGGGGAGGATAGTTGGGGGGATCCAGGCTTATAGGGGAGGGCAGTTAGGAACAACCAGGTTGGTAGGGGAGGGCAGTTAGGGGTGACCAGGCCAGCAGGGGAGGGCAGTTAGGTTCAATAAGGCCTGCAGGGAAGCAGTTAGGTGTCGATCAAGCTGGCAGGGGAGTGGTTAGGGGCAATCAGGCAGGCACGCAGGTGAGCAGTTGGGAGCCAGCAGTCCTGGATTATGAGAAGGATGTCCGACTGCCCGTTAAATGGGCAGTCGGACATCCCTTGAGAGGTCCCAGATTGGAGAGGGTGCATGCTGGGCTGAGGAACACACCTTCTCCTCGCCCACCCACCCCTCCCTACATAAATTTCATGCACTGGGACTCTAGTTTTAAAATATCTAAAAATTGGAATCAGGTCATAGTGCTCAAGTTTTATATTGTCATATTTACCAGACCTTTGCAAATAATTTTTATAACCTAGTATTTCAAAATAATATTTTACAACTTTTTATAACTTTAAAATTTATAATTATTTAATTTATTCCAAACATTTCTCAAATAAATTTTGAAGGGAAAATTTTAATTATTATTAAGATACTGAAGGAATTCTATTCCCTCTTTTAAAAATATCTTTCTCCAGGACAATATAACTAAGCAAAACTTTCCAAAGATAGGCAAGTCAGTGTGTGTGTGTGTGTTTTATGCTGGTATATAAAATAGGATGTTCCTACTATTTCTACTCCTGTGCAATCCCAAATGTTTTAGAGCTTTAGTTTTACAAAAGTTTCAAAGAATCAGCCATGAGAATTGCATAGTAGGCCTATTTGCATTGGACACCAAGGAGAATATTTTTAGCTCAGAGCTATTTTAGACATGACTGGGTAAAAGTGAACACTCTTACCAGCCCAAGAGTGTGCATACATATCTACAATAAATAATGAAGAATTAAAAAAAGGAATGAAGAATAATGCTACATTTGGTGTTAGCTCTTTTCTCTAAGCTTTTTGCAGGGAGGTTAATGTATAAAGAGGCATCCCTATTTATAGCAATCTGAATGCTGATACATAATACATAATGCTAGTGATTATCTCTTAATTTCAATATTTATTGAAAACTGCCATTTTAGAGCAATCAAAGCACATAAAGAATTTTGCTGTTATCTACATTTGTGTAAATGTTTTATAAATATTAAATTTCAGTCATTATCATAAGAATAATGTATTATTAACTTCCTGGGGATATAAATACATATGAAAAATGATTCAAATATGACATCATGAGACTTTTCTATTATATCCTTAATAAATTTGACCTAAATAAGAGATTAACTTATTCAATAAGGCCAATAAAACATATTTCACATTTTGTAATATATATATACATACACATATATATACACATACACATATATATGTGTATATATATATGTGTTATATGTGTATGTATATATATATTACAAAATGTGAAATATGTTTTATTGGCCTTATTGAATAAGTTATTCTCTTATTCAATATATATATATATTCTCTTATTCAATATATATATATAAAGTTTCATAAACTTGCATCTGACACAATCAAATTTCTCAATTTACTGTTATTTCATGGAAACTCTTGCATCAAAGAAAAACTTATACATTTGCTTATAGCTTTTCAGGATCTTCATATTGGTCTTATAGTCCCCATTGTTGCACTAAAGTACATTAAGCAGAAAGTACATTCATTCTCCCCTAAAATTTCAACCATCTACCAAATGAAAGAATATTGTTGTTGCCTGGTTTATGATTGACGCAAGGTATCCTATATAATAAAAGCTTAATATGCTAAGTATCTGGTCGTCAGGTAGTCTGTTCAACCAATCAAAACATAATATGCTAATGATATG
The DNA here is from genome assembly GCA_004026665.1 of Murina feae. Classification (NCBI taxonomy): domain Eukaryota; kingdom Metazoa; phylum Chordata; class Mammalia; order Chiroptera; family Vespertilionidae; genus Murina; species Murina feae. The sequence goes on from PVJC01003115.1 coordinate 32,324, forward strand.
CTAAGGCCACTCAATTGCTCGCTATGATGTGCACTGACCACCAGGGGGAAGACGCTTTGACCCATAGGTTAGCTTGCTGCTGGGGTCCAGCTGATCGGGACTGAGCGAGAGGGATAGGACTCGCCCTAGAGCCCTCCTGCGGTCCCTCCCCAGCTGGCCAACCTCCTGCGTCCCTCCCTGGCCCTGACCATGCACTGGTGGGGTCCCTGGGCTTGGCCTACAACCTCTTGCAATCCTGGCAGAGGGACCCCCGGCCCCCCCCCCAAGTGCTCGAATTTCATGCACCAGGCCTCGAGTATACATATATAAAGAATTACCTGGATATATGCCTTCCAACATTTTTTGTCCTCAAGAAGTTCATGGTGTAAAAGATGGGCACATATTCATGTATGCTATCATAGAAAAACTATCAACAAGTAACATCTAATTGCCAGGACTTCTTCTAAACACTTTACATGCCTTAAGTCTTATAACACTCCTGGTAGAGGAGTGCTACCAATAGCCTCATTTTACAGCTGAGATGTCATGCAGTTAAGCGCAAAGGGATTATTCCCAGGAACAGACATCTTACTTTATCTAGGGGCTTCAGTGAGTGATGAAGAAAGTCTTTATAGAAGCAATAAGACTAACTTAGACATCCAAAATGTTTAGGGATTGCAGGTTCAGAAAAAATGATCAGACAGGACTTTGTTCCTAGGAGGTGAAAAAGTCACAGAAATGTGATACGAAACCATGGTTGTGGAGGGCCAAGTGGGAATTCAGCATGCCTAGAAGGTAAGATGAATGGAGAGCATCCAAAGGAGTGAGGCCAGAAAAGGGTCAGTTTATGCAGGGTTCTGCATGGCCTACTAAGGCATTTGGTTTTATCCAGAGATTTTCAGCAAAGGAATGAATCTTTTGACCTTACCAATTCTGACTCACCAAATGTAACGTATGGTCACATTTGCTTGTTACCGTGTGTTTGTTGGCTAATAGCTATAAGAATTAAACACAAGTTGATATAAATGAGTGCTCACTAAGCTGTTATTTTCCAAAGATATTTGACTTTTATTAAGAAATATTTGAAGACTACAAAGCCTTTGATTTTTTTCTAATATTGGAATTTCAAGCCACTTGGTAAAATAATGAGATGATTTGGTGCAGAGAAGCTATCACCTTACTCCTGTAAATAATTAAGATGGTTGGTTTCAAGAAAGTGGGCTGGAAAGGCAAATCAGAGGTATCTGGGTTCAGCTCCCAGGTCTATCACTCACTCCTTTGACTCAGGCAAGCCCTTTCGTTTCTCTGTCCTCCCACTTCCTCGACAAAAGGGAGTGAGGGAGAGACATTGAGGGATGAGATCAAACAAATACCTTTCAAGTTCTTATATCTTTATTCCCTGATACTACATTTATCCTACACAAAGGGCAAGTTCTGATTATAGATCCAGATTTATTTTAGAAGTATCTTTTGAAAAATAGATTTAACTCCAGACAAAGACAAAATGTTGATGTGAGCAACTGAAATAATGTAAGGAGATAATTCGTTAAATATGGAAACTAAAATGACACAATGGTAATGCTTTCCTTCTTAAAAGAGTCATAAAGTTGACTGTAAAGATCACTTTATACATTTGATTGCCTTCATTTTAGATTTAAGGAAGCAAAGTCAAGTAATTTTAACTGACTTTCTAAACATCATATGGCTGAGCAGTGGTAAAGCCAGAGCATAATTCCCTGTCTTGTGATTCCAAGTCCACTTCTCAGTGGACCACAGCAGTTGTTTTATGTTGACAATTAAGACTTAGAGGTATAGACAGTTTAATAAATAATAGGAATATTCTAGCTCAAATGGTTCTAAAAAAGATAATCGGTATGGAATCAAATGTATTGATCTTTTAAGCCACAAAGAGAAAAACTTGCATTTCCAGCAGTGTGTGAAGTATATGGTAGGAAATATAGAACTGACAACAAGCCCACATCTCTTTAGCATGAGTGATGTAGCAGAAGCACTGTGGGGGGAACTCACACACTGATCACAGAAGGAGCCTGACCTCAGAATATATATATATATTTTTAGTTTCCAACCAAGATTGATCTTTTACAGTCTTTAAGAGGCTATATATCCTTTCTGAATAAGCTTTTAAAATAAATGTATCTATTAACATTACCAAAAAGTGTTCTCTGGGGTGTTAAAATTGTTTTGGAAAAAAAACGTGTTAAACGTTACAAAGGCAGTAAAATAGACTTGTTAAAGTCTTATATATGCTAATTAATGTTCATTTTAAGTCTCCAAGAAGGCATAGAAAGCCTATGATGAATGCAACATTGTTCGAACTTCTCTGGCCAAGAAAAGCTTCCCCCAAGAGTCACATATACTATACCCAAAGAGAATGTACAAACAACAAAAAACACAAACTAATATAAGCAAGGTTTCACTTTTCCCCCAGCTAAAAAGAACGTAAAAGAATAATGAGAAAGAAGTAAGTTTTTTGAAGGAAAATATGTTGATACCTATAGGGAAGTTTAATAATTATGCTAGTGTGCTCTTTAATAAACTTCCACTCTATAAATACAGAAAAAAAAAGTGAATTTTAAATTTTTTAGTCTTTTGATAATGTATAGCAATCAAAACTGCTCTTTTGAAATAAAATGTGTATACTTAATAAGACTATAGTATACTTTGAAAGCATAAAATAAGATGTGGAAAAGTCCAGATATGCTCTGTGGTGTATATAACTAGTGAATGTAAAGTAAACTAGTGAATGTAAAATAGTCTGAAGTGATTTATGACTATTCTAATATACTTTTGATATTCAAATAATGAGTGAAATTAGCAAGGAGTTTTTTATATAGTATTATAATATTAAATAATAATATTATTTTTTAAATCCTTACCTGAAGATATGGTTTTATTTTATTTTATTTTTTATTTATTTATTTTTGTTTTTGTTCATTTTTAGAGAGAGGGCAGGGAGGGAAAGGAGAGCGAGAGAGAAACAGAGAGAGAGAGAGACAGAGAGAGAGAAAGAAACATCAATAGGTTGCCTTCCATACACATCCAACCCTATCAAACCTACAGCCTTGTGGTGTAGGAGACTGGATGACTCTCTTACCTGGCCAGGTGTTATATTTTTAGTAAGGACATTTATAAATTACCTCAACATAAATTCATCATACTATTGATAATGTTGGATATATTTATGCAAAGGATTATATTTTATTATTCATATGTTCACCTTTAAAGATGGCATAAAAATGTTATAATACAAGACTATCTCCCATGAATACTATTGTCAAGTATCATAGCTTCAAACTACTTAAAGCAATAGCTGTATTAACTCCGGCAACAACAAAGAGAAAGAAAACACATAAAATGATATTAAAATATTTTAATTTCCCTCTCTAAGGCCATGAATGATAATCAGACAATATATTAGTAAAGATCAGGGGAAAATAATACAATACATAAATAAAAATATGCCTATGTATTTTATAAAAAGCAGAATAACCTTATTTCACATTAAAGAATAATGAAAAAAATCAGACAATAACTTCAAAAAGGGAAAGAGAATACACATGATACTTCAAAACTTTCAATAATGAAATTTTAAAATACTGATAAAACTGTGTAATTGGTTAGTTTTAAATCCTCTATTCAACACCTCTAAGCCAAGTAAAAAATATAAACTGAGTTTGCAGAATATCTTCAAAATGATGGTAGTAAAACTATTTCATAACAAGATTTATAGGTTATAGAAAAATGGTGCCTTGAAATCAAACACAAAATAGCTTTAAATATCCATTTTGTTTAAAAGGGAATATATTAAATGAATTAAGTATTTAACTTAAAAGGTGTTAAAAAAGCAAAGTCAAACAGAGAAAAGAAATACAAATTAATAAATTAGAAAAAGGTAAAATGTACTGATAAATAAATCCATGAGCTGATTTCTAAAATCAAAAATACCTTTACAATAGTCAAGTTACACAATAACCTAATAGCAGGTAAGGAAATGATGGTGGGGACCAGGGAAGGAAGAAGACATATATGTATCACATGAAGAAAATAAGAAAAAATTAGAGAATAAATTGGGGGAAAAAAAGAGTGCTGACCTCTCTCCTTATCCAATTTAAGATAATAACATTATAACTCTTGACTCCACTTCCACCAAAATCTGATTTAGTCGCAAGCTTCCTGCTTCAATGATAATCCACACTGATGCTATTATTCTCAGGGTTTCTCAACCAATAACATAAGAAAAAATTATTGATTCCACTCTTTTCCTTCTCTATGCCATCCCTTAGTACATTTGTTTAAGCTGACTGTACTTCTAAAGCTCACTCCAAACCCACCATACTCTCCTTACTACCCTATTTCCTTCTGTCCGCGAATATTGTCATGTCACAGCAGTCGGGCTACACTTTCTTTTTCCTTATCTCCCACATCAAGTATTGGCTCCCAGAATTCATTCTTCACATATTAAGCAAAAATTGACAATCTAACATTCAATTCCTTTAGCTCTTTTTCCCGATCTAAACCTCATTTTATTCATCACAACACCCAAGTCTTAACAATTCTGGTCTACCAGGCTGCAGTTTAATCTTTCTCCACTTGACATTTTCAAGGATTTTTATTTCTCATACTTGTTTTGTTTCTCTTTTTATTTTCACCAATAAGCTCCTAATTGCATTAGCTATTAAATAGACTACTCAGGTGTTTTACATGACATTCCCTATTTTCCACCATGGGAGATTCTGTAAAAAGATTTATGTGATAAGTGTTTCTGATTTTTTTTCTATTTTTTAAGACATTAGCCATACATCTTTGCTACTGCACTGATATTATGATCCAAAAATTTCACTGTATATTCTTGCAGGGAAATTCTGTAAATTATAGTGATTTGTACTGATTTAATAAGAATTAAAATTAGTACTGTTTTCTAAGCTTTACAAGATGTATACTCAAACTATAGGAATTACAAACCTTACAGGCATTTCAATAAAAATGGCTCCCCCCTCCTTTTTTTGTCTCCAGGACAAACTATAATAATATTATTTGCTTCACAAGTTATTGTCATGGATAATCTGATCAGTGATAAACTAAAGCTAGATTGTTTCAGGGAAAGGTAGAAATAAAAATGGCCCATTTTTAGGTTATTTTGACCTTCACTATTGCTACCAATCTTTAACATTAGTCACTCTATAATTTGAGAAACACTTTAAGATTTAAAAGTAAATAGCTAACTTCTGCTAATATTAATAATGGAGAACATAAATAGCATGGGCAATCAGATATGCCAGTGTTTAAAAATAGATCATTTTAATTCTCTTTTCCTCATTTTAAAAAAGATTTTTATAAATTTTTACTGTTTCAACTTATATATCTATCAAAATGCTGCTTATAAACTGAATAATTTCAAATTAAGTTGGCATAAAATGTTAAAAGTAATATAAATAACAAAGTACTATGATTGAATGAAGCTTAATAGTCATGTCCTCAATGATTATATTGACCAGAGGTATATCATAACTAGAGACAACTTTGTGAAATAAAGATGAATATTAGGTAACATGTGTGTCACTCTAAATATTGTTATTTTTTATTTCAGTGACATAATTTACATATTAGTTGTATTATAATTTAAAATAAAACAAATTCAGAATTTATTGAATTTAACTTTCTGTTTATATTGGCTCATATATTCAGTATCCAAGAGTTAATTTAGTCACATCTATGTTAAAAATATGTGTTAAATCACAACTATCTAATCTAATAAAAGCATAATATTGAAATTAACCATCCTTCGGGATGCCTAAGCCACGTCCACCAGCCAATCAGAGCGGCTGTATGCAAATTAACCCAGCCAAGATGGAGGCCAGCAGCCATGGAGCTGAGTAAACAGGCAGCTTCCATTGCAGCAGGAGAGAAACTGTTTGCCAGCCACCTGGGCACCTCTGTGCTCCAGGCAACAACATATTTGCAACATTGTCTCAATTATAGAAGCCACGAGCTGAAGCAGACAGGAGGCTTCCTTACCTGCCTAGGCCTCGGCTTAAAGGAACAGTGTATCTATTATAGAAGATGAATAAACCCCAGAAACCTGCTTCCAGCCAGCCTTGCTGGGACATTGGGTCAATGAGAGCTTCGGGCAGCCTGAAAGCCAGAAAACAGCCCTTAGCCCATCACCCATGCTGGCCACACCCCAATGGGGCAAGGGTCCCCACTGGGGGGCTTGGCAAGCCTGCAAACAGCCATCAGCCCTTCACGCAGGCTGACCAGGCACACCAGCAGGTGGACATCCCCAGAGGGGTCCCAGACTGCGAGAGGGCACAGGTCAGGTTGAGGGACCTCCAGAGTGCACAAATTTTTGTGCACCGGGCCCCTAGTCCCTTTATAATAGAAAATGCAAAAGTAATTGCAGAATAATGATCATTAATTTTCTCAATACTAAATCAATCACTTTGTATTTTAAAAAATAGAAAAAATTCCTAAGAGGTTTGCTGTTAAGTAATTGTGAATAAAGCTCTACTATATAAATAAACACATTATCATTTATGCACAGAGATAATATGCTGAGAATTAGTAGTCAAGATTACTGATAACTAATTAGTAAAAACTACCAATGTGGTGTTTTCAAGTGGCATATTTCATGTTTATGCCATATTGAATTTCCTTATAGCCATAACTACATTTTCACTATGAATGCTTTCACAATTTCATGTACTAAAATGCATTTATTATTTGAAGTGGTATAGTATATTTTCAAACATCAATATTTGTTATATAACCAACTTTATGCAATAACTCACCCATTATTTTTAGGTTGACACATTCTTTGCAAAGATAGCATGTGTCTATTCAAACCAACTAATTCAATTTACTGGTAAATTCACATACCAGGCATTTCATAAACACTATGATCAAGATCAAATTCTTTTAAAATATTTCAACTTAATAGTTTAAGTGAATATATATATATATATATACTGTAAGATTAAAAAAGTAATTAATTCTAAATAAAAGAAAGTACCAAACAGACTGTCAAACTACAGTGGAAAGGCTGGGGTGGATTGGTGGGTTGGTGGATTGGGGGTGGGCGGGCAGGTAAGAGATCAACTGAAGGACTTGTGTGCATGCATATAAGGATAACCAATGGATGCAAGACACTGGGGGGAGAGGGTGATGGCATGTTCCTGGGGGTATGGGAGGCTGGGGGAAGGTCAATGGGGAAAAAAAAGAGACATATGTACTACTATTTTGTAACACTTGAAACAATAAAATAATTTTTTTTTAAAAAAGATAAAAATGATTATGGGAAATTCAGTGGGAGATCATAGGACTGATACATCATTTTAAGTATGACAAGAGTTGGCTGGTAATTAGAAAATTATATTTAAAAATGAAAAGAAAAACAAAAAAAGAAGAAAATTGTAATGCCTTGGCAAAGCAAAAATTATATTGAATTGTAAAGGAAATAGTAAACTAATTCTCTCTGTGTTAAATATTTGCTAGGCTAAATTATTTTAATATTTATTTACTTAAATCTTTGATATTTTATTACTAGAGGATTGGTGCATGAAACTCGTGCACTGGAGGGGTGTCCCTCAGCCCAGCTTGCACCCTCTCCAATGTGGAACCCCTCGGAGGATGTCCAGCTGTCAGTTTAGCTTCGATCCCTGTGGGATTGGGCCAAAACTGGTAGCCAGACATCCCTCTCACAATCCAGGACTGCAGCTCCTAACCACTTGCCTGCCTTATCGCCCCAAACTGCTTCTGCCTGCTAGCCTGATCACCCCTAACCATTCCCCTGCCAGCCTGATTGACGTCTAACTGCTCCCCTGATGGCCTGATAGCCCCCAACTGTGCTCCCCTGCTGGCCCGATCACCCATAAATGCCCTCTCCTGCCAGCCTGATTGCCCACAGCTGCCCTCCCCTTCCAGCCTGGTCACCCCCAACTACCCTCCCCTGCCAGCCTGATCTTCCACAGCTGCCCTCCCCTGACAGCTTTCTTGTGACAATGTGGGGGCAGTCATCTTGTGACCACGTGGGGGAAGCCATCTTGTGGTGGCCATCTTGTGACAATGTGGGGGCGGCCGTGTTGTGACAACATGGGAGTGGTCATTTTATGATGACATGGGATGGCCATCTTGTGGCAGCCATCTTGTGATGATGTGGGAGTGGCCATCTTGTTACAACATGGGGGCAGCCATCCTGTGATGATGTGAGGATGCGAGGGCCACCTAGGCTTTTATTAGTATAAATACTACTAATCTACAATCAGTAAGGCAGTATATAATGCTAAAAATAAATAAAATGAGTTGTCACAACCATCTATTTTATATAGGAAGATGATAATAAATACCAGAAAAAGAGCTATGAAATAATTCAAAAGTTATTTAGAAATTAAAATACTAAGAGGATTAGATAAAATTTCTTAAAAGGATAAACTCAGGAAAAAGAATAGCACTGTTGGAGAACTTACTCCTAGATCTTGCTCGGCTACGCTAACTGTGGAGTACACAGGTCTTCCTCTGCCAGGATTCAGACCTTCATGGATGCTGGGTAGTGGATGAAGACCTATGAGCACTTCATAGGAATATAGAGAGTTTTTATTGCAGACCAACTAGCCATTGCTAACCAGGAGCCATCAGACAAAACAATTCTTCAAAGTAGCTTCATAAAACAGCAGCAAACACAGGAGTCCTTGCTAATACAGTAGCAAACACAGGCGCCCTTGTAAACATAACAGCCATTGCTAATAAAGTAGCCCGGCCAAGCAGCCTGTACCAGCTGGTCAGCAACACATTTTTATACTAACTTAGACAAAAGAGACTTCTTGCCAAATAGTGACTTCAGTATTCCATGGGTTATAGAAAGGTACACCTGTGCAGTGCATACAGTATGGCTGTGTCCTTGCTTTTGCACCTGCAACTTGGCCTTGAACAGAAGAAGGTAGTGTGTCAGAGAAGGAAAAATGTAATTTATAATAAAATTGTTGAAAGTGATATAATTTATCAAAGGAGTTGGACTTGTAATGGAGGAAATTATAAAATGTTTTTTTCTTCTCATACCAATCTCTTTTGAGGATCTCTGTGGATTTATTTCAGACTATCCCTGGATGAAATCTCAGCACAATTCTCCTTTAGCATGCTCAGGCCTGAAATCACAGTCAAATATGCCAATGCCGTCTTGTAAATCCACACTCAGCTAATGTCAAACTCCTAGTCTGCCACTCATTTCTGACTGAGCAGTCCACATGTAACACACTGAAAATATGATAAACTTTTCCTTCGACTTTGGTGAAGTTGAAACATCTCACTCCTAATGTCATTTTACCTCACTGTCCAACTTAAGCTAGCCTCTAATCTTCAGATTTTTTAAATCACCCACAAATAATAGTAATAAAAATACATTATTCTCTTATCAAACCTGAAAGTAGATAATGGGTTCATGAACTAGTTTTATAACTTAAAATATTTGGCAGAAGCTTCTTAGCACTTCAATGAAAATGCGACAAAAAAGAGAAAAAGAAAAAGTAACGTTTTTCAGTATGCTATAAAACTGTTTATGGATTGAGGTGTGGGGAAGGAGAAAAGAATGGATGACTCAGGCATGGAAATTGGAGGGATAATTTTTTGTCAGAGAAAAGAGGGAAGCAAAATAGTTATGTGAAAAGGCAGAGAGTGAAAAATGTTTAGGGACGGGGCAAGTCTGAGAAGGACTCCGTGTTGTCAGTCCAAGATGGCTGGAGGACTTCTCAGTTTGCTCAGGACGAGGAAACTTGGGAAAGTTAAAACTGTTTGGGACGTTTGCTAGGAACATTGCATAGGAAGTTAACTAGAGGTGAATGAGGGAATTGCTAACAACTGTGAGGCTGCAGAAATTTCTCACTCCGTAATATAACTGCTTTCAAATATCTGCCCGTATAACCTTTACCACCTTCTTTTATGTAGTGGGTTGTAAAAGCAAATGTGATGTACAGGCAACATGTAATTCCTACATTTAAGGAGAAGAAAAGAAAGCTAGTTTATTTCTTAACAGTTTTTGAATTGAAGCTTCTCTTATCTCCAAGTAACTTCAGAGGACTATTACAACAAATCTCAAAATTGGTTTTCTTTAGTAAGGACCTGGTCAAAATACCTAGGCTGGCCCTGGGCTTGAGCAGTTGGGGAGGCGTATTGACCTTCCCCTTGAAGTGCCTCCACCTCCGCCTTTAAGTTAGGTGTATTACCACTTCCCGAAGCATGATTTCGGTCTGCGAGAAGCTTAGCATGCTCGTAAAACAGTGCTTTCCACTGGATCAAGTCTCCAGGAGGTAAGATGGTTCTGGCCAAACATTTCCAATCATAGGGACAATTGAGATTAATGCTAAAATTGTCTAATAATTGTTGAGTATATGGGGCTGAGAGACCATCTTCCTGTACTGCTTTCCTAATGGCTAATAACTCCTTTTGGTTAGGCGGAAGCCAGGCTTGTGATTGAGTGGCTGTGGGGTTGTTGTTTACTGGGAAGGTTTGAGGGGGTGCCTGGGAGAAAGTCTCGTGAGAGGCCTCAAGACCTAAAGAAAATCTTGCGTCAGCTCTTTTTTGACATTGAACCTTATATAGTTCTGTCCAGGGGCTATCATCAGTGTTTTTCAGTGTTGGTTGAGTACTTGGGGGTTTATTTGTTATAGAAACTAGAGGAGGAGCTGTTTTCCCCTCCCCCAAAGGCTCGGACTCGGCAGTAGACTGGTTAGTTTCACTCTTGTCCAGAGGCTCTTTAACAAACAACTCCCACGCATCAGGGCGGGCAGAGGGCTCTGATGAGGAGTACTGGGGGAGGGGACCTGCCTCCACTGAGGCTGCAAGGGCCGCAGGTACTGGCAGAGATGGTTCAGGGGGGACTCCAGAGAGGCATGAGAGGAGGGCCAAATGGCAGGGGTTAGAGAAAGCGGAAATATTTTTTCTTCATGGACCTCTGCAGACATTACACGTTTGAGTACTTTCTCCCAGGTGCCCGGGTCCCAAACCGAGGCTTCTAACAACGAGGGGTTAAGGTGTAAAAGGCACTCCCACAGCACCTGAAGTTCCTTTTCTGTTACCTTAACTTGCCTACTCTGCAAAAGGGCCTGGAGAGCTCGCGCCTGAAAGGCACGTGAGGCGGGGGGAACATTACCCATATTGCAGAGGGTCGCTCACCCGGTCCGACGTGCTGGGTGCCCCACGTTCAGGCGCCATATGAAGCAGGGGATTTCCCAGGGGTGAGGACGGCGGAGTCCCTAGCATAGGACGCTTGCATGCACGACTCCGGAGACCAGGTTCTGGGACGCAGATCTAACTTTATTGAGGAAGTACAGGTATTTATAGGTGGAGGTGGCCAATCATGGAACATCATCTCAGGGGAGCCAATGAAAGGTCAGGGTACTGTGTAGGCGGCTCTGGGAGGGGCTCAGGCGGGCGTTGCCATCTCCCTGGTGTGCCAGAAAGATCTGAAATGCTGAAGTAAGCTCACAGCATGCATCAGCCTCTGCACTGAGACAAAACCTCCTGTGCTCTACCTACATCATCCAACACCACTTCCTGGGTGATGGCAGAATTTGAGACTCTTCTCTCACAATAGTTACTACCCAGAGTATCAGTGCTTTTTACTCTTGCTCACCAATCCCCATTTCACACAAATCACTACAAAGAAGGCCAGGTGACATATGCCCACATGATGAGTCACATTACAGGAGAGGGAACCTTGAGTTTAGGGAACCCACATCTTTTATAATGGGAAGAAGATGCACCTACCCTTGCTCTACAGGGAGATACTATTATCATCTTCAAGCCTCTAAGGAAATTTGGCCTTTGTTTTAGAGCTGGATACTCTGTTTTCTGACACCATTCACCATACAATCGTCCTTAACAGGACACTTTAAACAACAGTCAGTGACTCTGCTTATAAGATAAGAAATGTGAGAAACATGTGAAAACTCTCTTCCAAAAGGGTGTGTTTGTATGTGACAGAAATTAGGTTTACAATCTCCAGGACTCAAATGTCTGGTTTTGTGTCTAATTTGCAACTTGCTTTGTATTACCACAATGATATATCTAGAAGTTATTACCTTCTGATATCAGCTCTTTATTTCTATGAAACTCTGTGTCAATAGATTTTGACAGTATGATGTCCACTGAGAATGTAGATTAATTTGGGTATATAATCTGAGGTATTATCTCAAATACAAAATTACTAATACTAGGCATTAAAAAATGCTCAATGACATGAATTCCCATATTAATTTAGTTTCTTTGATTTTCATTAACTTAGGTTATAAATTTTCATTTTCAGAATAAAGGATGCAGAACACTATAATATTTATATCAGTTGGGATATGACTATTCTTGGTCACTTAAAAAAAAGTTGCAGTGTGTCATTGTGAAATTGTTCTTGGCCACATAACATCTGAGTGTACATTGGTTAATGATGAAGTTCTTTTAGGAAATAGCTATAAGTGGAAGGTTTAATGTATAATGTAAACTCTACCAAGAGGAGAAGTTAGGTGGTGTAAGTCAAAGAAAAAAAAATTGGGACTATCAATGTGGATTTCAGTGGAAGGGGACAAGTATATTTGTCCTGGTGCAATGTAACACTTGGCCTGCTGCCAACTGCCACCACTCCCGCCCCCAAGTCTAAAGAGGAGACTCCAAGTAGACATAATGTAGGTGTTCTCAACTTTAGGGAAAAGGCCTCTACATCCCTTAGCACTCTTATTTTATATTTATTGCTACTTACCTGGCCAGGTGGCTATATAGGCCAAAGCTTTACTGGTACAGAGTGTAATCCTTTTTCTTTTATGTATTTATTTCAGGCGCTTGTGTCCACCATAAGAATCAGATTAAGAATTCTGGAGTTTCAGATCCCACTAAATAGCTTCCATTTCAATGCAATCAAAACAGACTCTGCTTTAACTGTCACTAACCAAACTTAATCAATTTAAGTAAAATAACTTATCTGAACTTAGGTTTTATAATTACATAATCATCGTATTGCTTTTCTATAATTGTAATATTTACTAAGATTATACACTAATTTTGACAAAGTTAAAATGAAGTGAAAGAGGACAAATGCTGAACTATACCAGCTTGAAGAAAGGTTTTCAGGAAAATGCTCTTGAAGAAAAACTCATGAATTTCCTTGAAAATATCAGGATTGAAGAGGAAAGTTGACCCCTCAGGATCCTTGTAGAGCAGTCGAAGAAGGGTACGGGTCCCTCTTTACAAGAACTGGGCACTGTGGGGAGGCTCCTCTGTGGGTAGCCTGGGATTATAAGGGTGTGGAAACTTGTGTGCCACCCCCCCCCCTCCAGAAGCAGGAGGACAAGGGGAGCTATGCACTGTGAGTGAGTTAAATGCGAAGAAGAAGAGTAATATTAGCTGTAGCTGTGTCAGGTGGAATTTTGAAGAGAGCGATAGCTAAAAAAGATTGGAAGCATTTTGTGCTATGCACTGTGCTATGAATTGCCTAAATGCTGTTTCCTGGAGAGAACGTTAGTAGAGGTATATATTCATTTTGATTTTCTTTAGAGCTTGATGTTTTATTGGATGGGATGCTGATTTGATGCTGGGTTAGACTGCAGTTTGCCCAGCTTAAGTGACTTACAATTAATTCCAATCACATATGAAAAGAAAATGGAATTAACATTATTTTATAATATTTCACAATTATTTCACCAAATATAATATTATGGGTATTTCATAACTTAGACTTATGAGTAACCATGATGACTCTATAGTATGCATTGAAATACATATACAAACACATTTACACACTGATTTTATAGTCTTATAGCCTTCCACAGTATGAACAAATAATAAGGCATTATTTTTTCCTGTTGTATAAAAATTTAAAATACAATTTTCATTAATTAAATGAAACCAAATAAGACTCCCAATTAGAATCAAAATTATTCTAAAATTCCAATTTTTAAAAACATCTTCCTTTGAATCTCAATTAGGCCTTAATTCTCCTCTTCAGTACATCACAAGGAATGCAGGTAAAATTTATAAACTCCATATTTTCATGCAATAGAGGCAAACATGTAGCCCTTGAAAAGAATTATATTGTCATATTATTTCCCTTGTAACAGATTGGTCCCAGAAATCAGGTTTCACCTTTAGCAATTTGAGGGGCAAGAAATACTTCATTTTCCCAGTGAAGATGGCACAGCATTGTTTATCATTTCTGCAATAGCGTAATTACTCACTCAGCGTGGCAGCTATAGTTTATGGAACCGTGCTAGAGCTTAGGTTTGTTTATTGGTTGCACTTTCCACAGCTTTCCATCATCAAGTTTCATCCCTTAGACACTATGCTTTTGGGGTAATCAGTGGTCAAGCAAAAGCACATACATGTAGAGAGGTTCTTTCTTATCATATATTCAAGGACATCCGTACTTCTAAAATATGCATGAATACATGCTGTTGTATGCTACAACCATATTTATTGCAAGTTATAAAATGAAATATGGTATTTCTACATGCATTAGCAATAAAACTTCCATGAACAGACAGACCATGATGACACATATTTATTGGTTTTGAATTATATAAGAGGCTCCCTTCTTATTTTGAGTCTCAACAAATTATATTAACTCAAGGAACAGTTACAAAGTAATAATTATAATTCTTTCAAATGATATACTATAATTTGGCTTTAAAACACATTTTATAACAGAAATGAATTTAAAAAGATATCTATTCTCGGCCTATCTCTACTTTTCTACCAAGATATATTCCACCTTCTGCATCTATTTAAAATGTTCAGGTTTTCTGAAACAGACATCACAAATAAATTTCAATCAATGGCATATGTTTTCCTCCTCAGCAGTATATTTTTCTTTCTGACATTCTCTAACACAACGCTGGTGGTGTAGACTAAAGTACTTAGTCTAGAGTTATTGAATACCTTCCACATCTAAGTCTTTTTTAAGCCTTAAGCAGTCCTCTCAGCCCCAACCTGAGATCCCTTTTATGAGAGAGAGAGAGAGAGAGAGAGAGAGAGAGAGAGAGAGAGAGAGAGAGAGAGAGAGAAGGAGCCACAGCTAATTTTTTTTCAACATCTAAAGGATAAATGTTATTTTTCTTTAACTTTAGTCTTCAAGATTTATATCCCCTTTCCCCGGGCTAGAGCCATAACCACTGGCTTCATGTGAGGTCAGAAAGTTTGAGGATTCTGTCTCTTCCAGCCCCAGGACTAGCTCACAGAAGCCCAGGACATGAAGAAGGGATGGGGAAGCAGCAGAATCTTAATCTGGCGAGCTGCATCTTTGGGTGGCAATATGTCCCCAGTATCACTGCTGATACAAACTGATTCAATCTGAAGTGATGGGTGCAGTTTTGGGCCCACTTTATCATTGAAGACCACCTTGGAATGAAGGTTGGATCTTCCATTTGCCTTGTTAAAGTAGTCAGACGTCCAATTACTTGTCCAAGTTGGCAATCTCTTCAGCCTGGCAGACCCTGGTCTATCCCACAGCTCCTGTCATTTTTTTTTTTTTTTTTATGAGTTCCATAGCCTTCTCATGAAACCTGAATTTCTAAAATGAAAAGTCAGGGCTTACATGTTTCTTTCTGAATCCCCTAATTTCTCTTTTTATGACAAAAGTCAAGGTCCTAGTAATAACTATGCCTTTAGTCATCTAGACTATGCAGTAGTTGATGAAGCATCAGTTTTAAATAAAAAACTACCATCTGTGAAATATAAAATATTTTATGAACTATCTATGAGGTTTATGTAAACTCACTGAATCAAGTAATATTTTTCTCTTTATCTAATCTAATAAAAGAGTAATATGCAAATTAACCCTCACTCTGTTACACCTAAGTCACACCCCTCAGTCAAGCCACATCCACCACCCAATCAGAGCTACAATATGCAAATTAACCCAGCCAAGATGGCAGCCAGCAGCCACTGAGCTAGAACAAACAGAGGCCAGCGATGGAGGAAACTGCCTGCCTAGGCTGGCTGTGGCCTCCACTCAAGGCAACAAACTTTCAGTTATAGAAGCCACAGAACTGAAGCAAACAGGAGGCTTCATTGCCTGCCTAGGCAAGCTGTGGCCTCCGCTCAAGGCAACAAAGTTTCAATTATAGAAGATAAATAAACCCCAGAAACCTGCTTCCAGCCAGTCTCACTGGGACCTTGGGTCAATGGGAGCTGTGGCCAGCCTGCAAACATCCCTCAGTCCCTCACCCAGGCTGCCCAGGCATCCCAGTAGGGACTCAAACCCTGAAGGAACTGTGGGAAGCCTGAAATGGCCCTCAGCCCTTCACCCAGGCTGGCCCATGGGCTGAGGGCCCCACTGGGGGGTTGGCCAGCCTGCAAACAGCCATCAGCCCCTCACCCAGGCTGGCCAGGCACGCCAGCAGGTGGACATCCTCCAAGGGGTTCCAGACTGCAAGAGGGCACAGGCTGGGCTGAGGGACCTCCCCACCCAAGTGCACAAATTTTTGTGCACCGGGCCCCCAGTATATATATATATATATATATATATATATATATATATATATATATATATATATATAATTAAATAGTATTTTAATATTCTTGAGAACACTAAATGAGAAAATGCTTATTTACTGCTATTAAACTATTAGGGTTTATTATTTATCCAAAGGAAGAAAATTGTCATTTTTGCTTCTTCTGTTATTCTAAAAAATAACAGTAAAACTTAATTTTTTAAATTAAATATTTTATGTTTCAAAAAGTAATGCAATAACAGGATATTGCTCCAGGTATATAGTTTTTGCATTTCCAGACAGTCAAGGTTTATTTTTATTTTTTAACTCAGTCTAAAATGAGGTGGAATAAAACCTGAAAGGTGACATAATATAAAGGAGAACATGTTAGAGATGTAATGACTGTAAAATTCAGTCACACATACATTTGTTTAGAGAAAAAAAAACATACGAAAACCCTAAATATTTTAGACACCTGAAAGATGATATCTCCAATATAATACACCTTTTCTTCTCTGTTTATTTATCTACAATAACATTTGAAGGTGTTGGCTGACACTTTTAAATGTCAAAGGAAGGAGGGAAATAACACTTTACTAACTGCAAGTACAGTTTGGTTTCCTTAGCTTCTGATACCTATTGAATACCAGCGAAGCAGTCTTCCCCTAGGTAGACTAATAAGCTGGCCTAGCAGAGAAGGAAGATGCTATCTGTTGTGCTTGAGAAAAGGCTAATATTTACATGCAAAAATGAGGGAATAAGAAGAGGACAAAGTCTTTCCTACTGTGATAAAATATAACCATGAACTCCTCTTTACCTTTATAACCCTTTCGCCAAATTGTAGTATGAGTACAAAGCAGAGTGGCAGAATTAAAATTCTACATTTGATAATTGAGCTCAGATAGACTTGAATAGGTAAATTTTGTAGGCAGCATTTTGGTATTTAAATTTTTAATAACAGAGGCACCTTCAAAAATATTCTACATAAACTTTCCACAATTCTATTATTTTTTCTTTTGGTAAATCTAGCATAGGACCTCAAAGTGTATATTAACTGTGTCATTAGCAAGTAACAATTTTATACTTTTATAAAATAAATAAATTTATTTAAATATAATTTGTATACATCATTACATATTACTAGAGGCCCAGTACATGAAATTTGTGCACTGGTGAGTTCCCTAGTGGCTGCTGGCTACTGGCCAGGACCTCCTTTTCCTGGCTGCCAGTCACCAGCTGGGGCCTTCCTTCCTTCCATGCTGCCCCCTGGTGGTCAGCACATGTCATAGCAAGCAATAGAATTCCTGGTCAGTAGAACTTTCGAGAGGACACTTTGTATATTATTTTTTTATATAGAGAGAGAATGTATTATATATATATATATATATATATATATATATATATATATATATTCTAATAAAGAGTAATATCCCTCACTCTGTTACACCTAAGCCATGTCCACCAGCCAAGCCATGACCACCAGTCAATCAGAGCAATGGTACACAAATTAACCCAGTCAAGATGGTAGCCAGTAGTCACTGAGCTAGAGCAAACAGGAGGCCAGCGATGGAGGAAACTGCCTGCCTAGGCTGGCTGTGGCCTCCACTCAAGGCAACAAAGTTTCAATTATAGAAGATAAATAAATCCCAGAAACCTGCTTCCAGCCAGACTTGCTGAAACCTTGGGTTAATGGGAACTGTGGCCAGCCTGCAAACAGTCCCCAGCCCCTCACCCAGGCTGGCCAGGAACCCCAGTAGGGACCTGAACCCTGAAGGGACTGTGGGCAGCCTGAAAACAGACCTCAGCCCCTCACCCAGGCTGGCCACACCCCCATGGGGTGAGGGTTCCCTCTGTAGGGTTTGGCCAGCCTGCAAATAGCCATCAGCCCCTCACCCAGGCTGACCAGGAATGCCAGCAGGTGGACATCCCCCGAGGGGTCCCAGACTGCAAGAGGGCACAGGCCAGGCTAAGCGATGCCCCCTAGTGCACAAATTTTTGTGCACTGGGCCCCTAAATATATATATTTTTCAACTCAGTATTCTCAATCTAGAAAATTAAATTCCTATTATATTTATAAATGAATGCATTAAGAAAAATATTTTAATTGCTAGGACTTTATAAATTGTTCAATATAAATTATATTTGTTTTATTTTTGAGATATATCCTATCTCTGCAGTTTTGCTCTCTGATAAAAAATTGAGAATCAGATTATCATAGTCAATGAAATAAAAATATAAACTGGCATTTTTATTTAGACCATGAAAAATAGATTTAGAAAAAGACATTTTTAATAATATTTAGTTCTCATATACATAAAAAGATATGCTATTTCAACTTTTGAGTATTAGTTTTTAATTTGTGTTGGTTAGTTATTTGCATATTCTCATATTTATAAATTTTTAAATGTATCTGTGGTAAGAACACTCAACAAGAGATTTATACCTTTTTAAATTTTAAGAGTGTACAGTATAGTATTGCTAACTATAGGCACAATGTTGTATAATATCATCCTCCATAATCAATACTTTATGCCCGTTGATTAGAATGTCCCCATTTCCCTCTACCCCTACCCCTAACAACCACCATTCTACTTTCTGATTCTATGAGTTGGACTATTTTTGATACCTTGTATAGGTGGAATCATAAAATTTTATACTTCTGTGACTGGCTTGTTTAAATTAGGATAGTGTCCTCAAGTTGCAGGATTTTTTTTTAAGCTGAATAATTGGAATATTGTATGTATATAACACACTTCATTTACTCATCCATTGATGGACTTTTAGGTATATGTATATGTTTTTGTATGTTAATTTTATTTCCCAAAACATTACAAAATATTTTTTGTAATATTTTTCAAGTCCCTAAATCCAAATGTATCAATTAATGATTTGCTTTCTTCTTTTCAAAGATTTTACATATTATATTTTAATAACCAATACATTTAATGATTGCAAATGGCTATCGTAATAGACACTCATGACTTCTTCATATATATATATATATATATATATATATATATATATATATATATATATATCTCCAAATTTTTACTGGAAAGAATTAGAAAAATTCTCTAAACAGATCAAAATTTATGTAACACATGTAAGTGGTCATGCTAATATATTTTATTGATTTTTTACAGAGAAGGAGGGAGAAGGATAGAGAGTTAGAAACATCGATGAGAGAGAAACATCGATCAGCTGCCCCCTGCACACTCCCCACTGGGGATGTGTGCGCAACCAAGGTACATGCCCTTGACCAGAATCTAACCAGGGACTCTTGAGTCCACAGGCCAACGCTCTATCCACTGAGCCAAACTGGTTAGGGCAACTTCGTCCCTTGTTAATGGGAATGGCATTAAGCTTCTCACCATTAAGAGTAATGTTTATCTGTCTTGCATATATTCACGTACATGTTTTACATATGTTTGTGTTGGGTTTTGTGTATACATAGGTTATGTATCTGTGGGAAGTTATACTAAGAAATACCACTATCCATAATTTATAAAACTTAATTTAAATTCATAAATGTTAATTTTTTCAAATACACTATGGTCTTTGAAGATGATACTATGATTTTGTTCTTTCACTTGTCAGCAGATGAAATGTACTGACATTTCTCCTAATATTAAGCTGTCATCGCATTCTCATTATGAATCTCACTTGATCATGGTATATTATGTTTTAATATTTTGCTTAATTCAATTTGCTAATATTTCAGTGTTTTTTGCATTAATTTTCAGGTTTCAACAGCAATGTTATGCTAACTTTGTAAATAGAACCCCCAAGAGTCTCTTCTGCTTATGTTCTGAAACATTTTAACTATTAAGGGAACTATCTTTTCTTCAAAGTTTGAATAAATGTCATCCAAGATACTTTGAGCCCTGTTTTTTTTTCTAGAATAGAAGAAGTGATGAGAATAAGGAGGTGACATATTTGAACTCTAGATAGTGTTCTCTTTTCATTTATTTTGCTTGTATTCACTGATCCCTTTGATTTATAGACTGACATTTCCTTAGGTAAACAGTATCTTCTTATATTGAATATTAGATTCTTCTCCAATTTTATTTTTTCTTATCTCCTTTTTCCTATACACACCAATTTTATGTACCTGGAATATATATTTTTGTTAATATATATAATTTTATTTTTTACCTCTTTTAATCTCTTCACTTCTTTTCTTTTGAATCTGAGTAAGAATCCTTAGCTTGGTTGGGAGGAAGGGGAAAGAGATCAACCAAAGGACTTTGATGCATCCATATAAGCATAACCAATGGGCACAAAACACTGGGGGGTAGGGGAGGCCAGGGGAAGGTCAAGGGGGAAAAATACATATGTACTATTCTTTCTAATATTTTAAGCAATAATAAAAGAAAAAAAAGAAAAAAATCCTTAGCTTGCATTTGCCATCAGCGACTACTCTGCAGCTTCAGTTCCTCTTTTCATTGCTTCTAATGCAGCCTTTAATCTCTGTTCACACTTCAGGTTTCCTTAAAATATTCCCTTAAATTTAGCTGACTCTCATTTTATCCCTAGTGATAAGTAAAAAAAAAAATCATTTGCTGTATTTTATGTTTTAACTTTTACATTATTGTTTTTACTCATTTTAAAAAATGTAACAGTAAATATTTTTCTGAAATGCACATTTCTTATATTTTATTCAAAAATCAACTACTACTTTTTATTTTATTTAAAAATAAATATACTCTTATTCTATGTTTGCCTGTTATCTTGGTAAACGTTTAAAAAATTTGTATCGCCCTAACTGGTTTGGCTCTGTGGATAGAGCATCAGCTTGTGGACTGGGGGGTCCCAGATTCGATTGTGGTCAAGGGCATGTATCTTGGTTGTGGGCACATCTCCAGTGAGGGATGTGCAGGAGGCAGCTGATCGATGTGTCTTTCTCATCGATGTTTCTAACTCTCTATCCCTCTACCTTTATCTCTGTAAAAAAAAAAATCCATAAAATATATTTAAATTAATAAATAAAAAAATAAAAATAAAAATTTCCATGGTATTATTTGTGTGGCAGGTATATACAAACATACACACACTAATTTTTAAATAGGGTAAGATCTAAATATTATCTTGATTTCCCATAAGCAGCATATATAAATTTCTCTTTTTTATTTTCTGTATATATGATTATTGCTAGAATTCTCAACAGACTTCTGGGTGAAGACTCTTTAATAGACTCAGTTCTTAATCAATATTAAATATTTAGAACTAATGCACACCTTTGCCAAGATTAACTCTTTTCTTCTGCAAAATTTATAATCTTAACAAAGCCCTTCCTCATTCACTTGCATTTTCCACCTGTATTGAATTTCTTGGAATACTAGAACCACATTAGATACAGAAAAAAAAAAAATTCAATTTGAAGGTATAGAATGATCATGACCACTTTTTAAGTCAGGTCTTATTCATTGTCATGGTCACTAGTGACTGAGATAATTGGAAATGGTTTGTAAAATAGTGTGGACCAGTGGAAAAAGTCATCTATTCTTATTTTTCAAAAAGCTTTACTTTTCTACTTAGCCATTTCCTCTCACTTTTTATTAATTAAACTTCTTCAAAGATCTGGCAATCATTAACCAGTATTTGTAGTTTGTGGTATTGTATTTTAATGAGTGAGACCATTAATAATTTATGAGAAATAATATAATAAAATTGTTAAATGTTTGTTTTGCATTAGATAGTTTTGCATACAATAAATTGGCATAATGAAAATTCTTCTTTATTGAGAGGCATCATCGTAAGCAATCATTATTATTTGGGCTTGAGGTAAACAACAGAGCTGTTGATACATGTAAGACCTAGATTCCTGGGCTTAGATGTGCTTTTGGTATTCTGTTTTGTTGTCTTTCTTGTCAAGCTGTCAGCAATCACTTCACAGGACTGAAAATATAACTGCCTTCAGCAGTTCCCTCCCTGCTTCTAATCTCCTCCTTTGAAGCAGAAGCAGAAAATTAGTTTGGCTGAGAGTCAGAGCTAGCCTGAATGTTGTATTAAGTGAAGGTCAAAAGTCCCTGAAAATGGACTAGGAGCCTTATTTGTGGAGAAAAGGATATAAATCATTATTTCATTGATCTTTCTTTCCAACTTCTTTATTTACAGCTCTTGCTCAGAACTTTCAGGTTTGGTTGTTAGATAAATAAGACATTGCTATAGACCAAACTTACATATATGCCAGAGAATGATGTTCCATATTGTACCTTATTTGCCCTTCTCATTCCAGTTTCTAACAAAATTCCTGGTATATGATAGATATTCAGTGAATATTTAACTAAAATGAACAAAAATAATGGTTATTCCCCCTTTGATAACCCACATGCATTTGAAATTTAGTATGTGGAAAACTAAATTCATCATTTCATTATTTTTCCTACATAAATTGTATTTAATATTTCTGTATTTCTTATTTAATGATAACCCAAACACTCACCCATTCACATTGGCCAAGAGGCTAGGATCCAACATGTGTTTCTCGTTTTCCCTCACTATCCATGAGTAATTGATAACCAAGCCTTGTCTATTTTCCCTTTGAAATAGCCATTGAATTCATGACCACCTCTTCACTCTCACTACCCTGCCTTAAGACCCTCACAATTTTTTGCCCTACCCAATTTGCCTCAGTGACTAGAGCGTCGGCCTATGGACTAAAGGGTCCCAGGTTTGATTGTGGTCAAGGGCATGCTCCTTGGTTGTGGGCCCATCCCCAGCAGGGAGTGTGCAGGAGGCAGCTGATCGATGTATCTCTCTCATCGATGTTTCTAACTCTCTATCCCTCTCCCTTGCTCTCTGAAAAAAAAAAAATCAATAAAATACATTCGGGAAAAAAAGACCCTCACAATTTTTAATTGTTGTTTAATCCTCACTGAGGATATGTTTTTGTTGTTTTGAGAGAGAAGAAAGAAACATTGATGTGAGAGAGAAACATCGATTGCTTGCCTCCTGTATGTACCCCCATGGAAGATGAACCCCTCAACCCGAGTATGTGCCCTGATTGGGAATCAAACCCATGACATTTCAGTGTATGGGCCTCACACTCCAACCAACTGAACCACACTGGCCAGGGTAACCCTCATAATTTTTAGCTTAATTTCATTACGCTTTCTAATTTACTTTCTAGAAGCCTGCCAAAAACTTTTTAAATGT
This sequence comes from Murina feae, assembly GCA_004026665.1. Classification (NCBI taxonomy): domain Eukaryota; kingdom Metazoa; phylum Chordata; class Mammalia; order Chiroptera; family Vespertilionidae; genus Murina; species Murina feae. Next base: position 55,942 of record PVJC01003115.1, read on the forward strand.
TAACCTGATCAGGTCCTTTAGCCCATAGTTAAATTTAGCTCTCCTTAACAGAGGTGAGAATTTAGAGAGGCCAAGAAAGCTCAGATTTTCCAGGGCATAGTAATGGAAAAATATAACAATATGCATAGAGAAAATTTCAGAGATTTGAAGAGCGTTTCCCTTTAATCATTATTGGAACACATATGAACACGTGTGTGAGGAAACTAACACATTGGAAAGAACCACCAGAAAGAAGAAGGCAGTACAATCCCCAGAACTCACTCATGGCCATGAATAGTTTGTGTTCCTACTAGCCAGATACAAAACCCTTGAATCAGACGGGTAGTCAGAAGGGTGCTCTCTCACTAGTTGAAAAACGTCCACCTACAATAAAGCATAATGTGGTTCACCACCAAACAAGACTTTGAAATAAGCTTCTAATGCAGCAATTTATTGTGAAATAATTACATCCTAGATTAAAACTTAAGAATATTTAGAGGATACAAAAAATATTTATCAGAAAGAACCAGACAGGCAATGAAGCAGAAAAATCTGACTCATAATGAAGAGAAAAAAAAGAAAAAATAATAATCAATAGAAATAGACCCAGAGATAATAGGATTGATAGCATTAGAAAACAATTACATTAAAATAGTTATATACTACACCTGTTTTAGAAAGTAGAGGAAAGCATAAAAGGAGGAACATGAAAAATAAATGAATGTCCTAAATCAACTCCTAGAGATTAAAAAATAAGTATGAGACAAAAAATACACTGCATACAATTAAGAGCAGACTAGCCATTGCAGGAGAAACAAATAAACAAATAAAAATCCCAAGATTAGTGACTTTAATCACATGGCAATAGAAAAACTATCTGAAAAGAAAAAGAGGGGGGAGAGGAAAAACTGATAAAAATAAATAGCCATCAGTGACTGTGGGACAATTTTAAGTGATTTTAAGAAAGGTAATTGGATTCCCCAAAGGAGAGGAAAGAGAGAAAGGGTTGAAGGAAATTATATTTGAAGGAGTTATTAGAAATCTTCTAAACTTAGTAAACTGAGGTCTCTTCAACTTAGTGAAAGTCCAGTCTCATTTTCTTTTTTTGAACTTGTTACTGAAGTGAACATTATGGAAAGACAAGTTCAATGGAGTATAAATAAAGCTGATACAGGCAAAGGACACTTTCTATTGATCAGTCAAATTAAGATGGCTGGAAAGAATTCTAAGTCCTCATCAAAAGAACAAAGGATGGAGTAAATAAATCACCTGGTTCCAGAATGAGCATCCTATGAGCCTCGAGATGGCTCTATGGAAGTTTAATCACCCATTTGGTAGCATTCCCTGGATTCACATCCATTTCTGAGCTCTTCCCCTAAAATAGTCAGCTTCTTGCTTTTTCTTATATTCTTCCTCTCCCAGATCTCCGTGTTCTCTCTCTGAAGTCTACAAAACGTTCCCCTTTATTGTTTCCTCGTAGTTGACTATGATTTAAGGTCCCTAAGAATTAAAGATTCCATAACATGTAAGTTAATAATACCTGTAAGTTGTTTCTTAGCGACTACCACCACACACTCTGGTTTGTGTCTACAGCAAAGCACATGGGAATGACCACTTACTAACTTAGAAAATAGGGAAACAATTTATGATGAAAATTTCAGCAATTTCTAGACACAAAAGACTTTGGAAAGTCTGACTCTAGTTTGACATAGTTTCCTGTTAATCTTTTTTTAAAATATAGTTGTCAGGAGTACAATTCTATAATACATCATCTGCATATTGTATTGTGTGTTTGTCACCCCAAGTCAAGTCTCCTTCCATTACAATTTATCCCTTCTTTACCTTTTCCTATCTTCTTCACCCCTTTTCCTTGGTAAGCACCATACTATTGTCTATGAAGATTTTTTTTTTTTTTACTTAATCCTTTCACCCTTTTCACCCAGCCTCCCAACTCATCTGACAGCTGTCAGTCTATTCTCTGTATCTATGAGTCTGTTTCTATTTTGTTTATTTGTTTTGTTCATTAAACTCCACATATAAGTGAAATCATATGGTATTTGTCTTTCTCTGACTGCTAATTTCCTTAGCATAATAATCTCTAGGTCCATCCATGCAATAGCAAAGGGTAAGATTTTTCTCCTTTTTTTACATTCCAGTAGTATTCCATTGTGTAAATGTACACAGCTTTTTAAAAAATCTACTTATCATTTATTAGGCACTAATAAGCTTTTTAAAAGTAGTTTTTTAATAATTATTATATTTTGCCATTTATTTATATCGCTTAAATATAAATATAAACAGATGGAAAATTATCAAAAAATTGGGCTATATGTGACATAGCATCTTGTACCATAACTCACTATTTTTTCTTAATATGCTTTAATATGTTGAGTAAGACATTTTAGGTAAAGGATACAGAAATTGTCAAGAGTTACACCAGCCACAGAATCATGAAATATATTTTGCATTATCTCCAAAAGATATTAGAAATAATCTTGTCATAACTTATCAGCTACTAAGTTCAGTGATGAATGTTAGATAGTTCTACAATTCATTACAATAATTCTAGAAACCTGGTGCATGAATTCATGTTCTAGTGGGTTCCCTCAGCCTGGCCTGCAACATTGGACAAAACATGCTCTCTGGCATCCCCTGAGGAGTCCCAGATTGCAAGAGGGCAGAGGCCAGGCCGAGGACTGCCACCTGTGCATGATCGGGGCTGGGGAGGGATGCAGGAGGTTGGCCAGCAGGGGAGGGACTACTGGAGGGCTCCAGGGCATGTCTGGCCCTTCTCACTCAGTTCTGATCAGTCCGACCCAGCAAGCTAACCTACAGGTCAGAGCATCTTCCCCCTGGTGGTCAGTGCACATCATAGCAACTGGTTGACCAGTCAATTGTCTGCCCCCTGGTGGTCAGTACATCTCATAGTGAGTGGTTGAGTGGCCTTAGCATATCATTAGCATATTACACTTTGATTGGTTGAATGGACAATCAGACGACTGGACACTTAACATATTAGGCTTTTATTATATAGGATTTCTTTGAGTACCATCGTTACAAAAAAAGCTCTATTGCAAAGAGTATCCCAAAAATATCAAATCTTTATCTCATTCAAACTAAGCTGTTTCCCACCTTTTCTGATTTTACAAAAATAAAATGAAAAATTAAATGACTGTAAAATGATTTCAAAAGGCCTGTGTTTATAGAACCTGTGAAATCCTGCCTGATTAAGTCCCATGAGTACCTTGTTCTTGAGATGGTTCACAGAATGCATGGCTCACAGAATAGTACACTATTCAAACTTGTCCATGGTGACTCATTGTTCCATATCTCATGATATGTGGGCCTGATAACATAATCTGTCTATGTACCGTGTTCATTTTCTCTGGGGTGGTCTGGGCATTTTTTAAACCACTTACTCAAAGGTTATCCTTACAATCCTATCTTGTAATTTTTACTCCCAAAGCTTAGTGAGCACAAACCAGACTTTCTACTGAGTTACAGTATTCTCTAGGATATTTTTAAACACAGAAGGCATTGCAAATGAAATGGGTGCAGGTGCAATAAGGGTTCTCTCATCATATCAAAGCCCTGAAGAAGGTATTTGAAGAAAACAGCATTAAAGATACAAATGGGAAAAGTATGGTTATGGCCCAAAAGTAAAATGCACCCTAGATTTCTTTCTCCTAGTCACTGATTCCAGAAAGGACTCCCAATAATTTCTCTCTCTCTCCCCATCTAAAATAGGGACTTGAGATAAAGTAAATTGGAGTCTGAGTATAAAACAAATAAATATTTCCCAACTCTGTATCCACTGAATAACTGATAACCCTAGTAGCTATAAACAAACTTTATGCCCAGATGTCAGGCTTTATTTTATTTTTTTTCTTTATTGATTAAGGTACATGTGTGTCCTTATGCCCCCCTCCATTGCCCCACCCCTAACCCCTGGCATCTGTGTCCATTTGATAGGTTTTTATGCATGTATACAAGTCTTTTGGTTGATCTCTTCTCCTTACCCCCACCCTCCCTTACTTCCCCTCTGAGGTTTCACAGTAGTCTGATCTATGCTTCTCTGTCTCTGGATTTGCTTTTGTTCATCAGTTTATGTTGTTCATTATAATCCACAAATGAGTGAGATCCTATGATTTTTCTCTTTCTCTGAGTGGCTTATTTCACTTAGCATAATGCTCTCCAGTTCCATCCATGCTGTTGTAAATGGTAAGAATTCCTTCTTTTTTACTGCAACATAGTATCCTATTGTGTAGATATACCACAGGTTTTAATCCACTCATCTGCTGATGGGCACTTAGGCTGTTTCCAAATCTTAGCTATGGTGAATTGTGCTGCTATGAACATAGGGATGCATATATCCTTTCTAATTGGTGTTTCTGGTTTCTTGGGATATATTCCCAGAAGTGGGATCACTGGGTCAAAGGGGAGTTCCATTTTTAACTTTTTGAGGAAACTCCATACTGTTCTCCACAGTGGCTGCACCAGTCTGCATTCCCACCAGCAGTGCACAAGGGTTCCTTTTTTTCCGCATCCTCTCCAGCACTTGCCATTGTTGTTTTGTTAATGGTAGCCTTTCTGACAGGTGTGAGATGGTACCTCATTGTCGTTTTGATTTGCATCTCTCAGATGATTAGTGACTTTGAGCATATTTTCATATGCCTCTTGGCCTTCCTTATGTCCTCTTTCAAAGTATCTATTTAGGTTCATTGCCCTATTTTTGATTGGGTTATTTATCTTCCTTTTGTTAAGTTTTATGAGTTCCCTATAAATGTTGGAGATTAAACCCTTATCGGAGATAACATTGACAAATACGTTCTCCCATACAGTGGGCTTTGTTGTTGTTTTGTTGATGGTTTCTTTTGCTGTGCACAAGCTTTTTATTTTGATGCAGTCCCATTTGTTTGTTTTTTCCTTACTTTCCATTGCCTTAGGAACTGTATCAGTGAAGAAATTGCTTCAGCATATGTCTGAGATTTTTGCTGTCTGTGGATTCCACTAATATTTTTATGGTTTCCTGTCTTATGTTTAAGCACTTTATCCATTTTGAGTTTATTTTGTGTATGGTGTAAGTTGGTGGTCTAGTTTCTTTTTTTTTTTCTTTGCATGTACCTGTCCAATTTTCCCAACACTATTTATTGAAGAGACTCTCTTGATTCCACTGTATGTTCTTGCCTCCTTTGTCAAATATTAATTGAGCACAGTAGTTTGGGTTGATTTCTGGGTTCTCTATTCTATTCCATTGATCTATATGTCTGTTCTTGTGCCAGTATCATCAGTTTTGAGAACAGTGGCTTTGTAATACCACTTGATATCTGGTATTGAGATCCCTCCTTTTTTCTCAGGATTGCAGATATTTGAGGTCTTTTTATTTTTTTACAGATGATTTTTTGCAGAGTTTGTTCTAGCTCTATGAAATATGCCATTGGTATTTTAATGGGAAGTGCATTGAAACTATAGATTGCTTTGGGTAGTATGGACATTTTAATGATGTTGATTCTGCTAATCCATGAACACAGTAGACCAACTAGGATTTTCCCTGGGGATGCAAAGATGGTACAATATACTCAAATCAATAAATGTGATGCATCACATAAACAAATTGAGAAATAAAAATAAAAAAGTCTTATCAATTGATGCAAAAAAAAAAGCACTAGACAAAATCCAACACCCTTTCTTGACAAAAACCCTCAGCAAAATGAGAATAGAGGAATCATACCTCAACATAATAAAAGCCTTATATGACAAACCTACAGCCAGCATCATATTCAATGGGCAAAAACTAAAACTACTTCACCTAAGAACAGGAATGAAAAAGGGATGCCCACTTTCACCACTCCTTTTTGACATAGTTCTGACAATTAGACAAGAACAAGAAATAAAAGGCATCCAAATTGAAAAAGAAGACATAAAACTGTCATTATTCGCAGATGACATGATAGTATACATAGAAAACCCTAAGAACCCCATCAAAAATTATTAGACTTAGTAAATGAATTTGGCAATGTAGCAGGATACAAAATTAACACCAAGAAATTTGTGGCATTTTATATACCAATAGTGAACTTGCAGAAAAAGAGATTAAAAAAAGCAATCCCATTTACCATTGCACCAAAAATAAATAAATAAATAAATAAAATAAGATACCTAGGAATAAACTTAGCTGAGGCGGTAGAAGACCTGTACTGGGAAAACTACAGGACCCGGAAAAAAGAGATAGAGGAAGACATAAACAGATGTTGGTTTTTAAATATCCATCTTTATTAAAAGAAAAAGGAGCTTCTTGGAGAAATGTTTGACTCTAGCATAAAACAGACTGCAGAAACTAACAGAAATTTTTAAAAATGCCAATATTATAATAAAACATGCTAAGAAAATCTTCTAGATGGAAGGATGTAAATGAGATGAAAATTATAAATGCTGCATCTGATCCCAGATTTGCTATATATACCATAGATTAAATAAAATAGTATTTCCTGAGTTGGATCACCTTCAGATGCTTATTTGAGGATATTTATTTAAGTTTGGAGAGTTATATTAGTATTTAGTTTGGGGAAAAGAATTTCTTCACCTGAAATACTTTGATGAATTTTTTAAATATACTTCTTTAGTAGCTTCATTGTTGTAGTTTTTATAGTTCTTTTGTTTTCTATTTCTTGGTCTTTTGTGGACAGGTTTCTAGTTCAAGAGCACCCAGTATGGCAAAGCCCAGTTTCTTTCATGGAAGTTGTCAATTTTGGCAGAAATGAGTGGTTGGGATATCTTGCTTCTCTTTCAATTCTGCATGTCTCTTGATTTTACCTGCCAGAAGCCAATCATTGTTTTGATAATGGAGAGCTGTGGGCAGGGAACTCGGAGAGCTGGTCAACCTTAATTGCTCTAAAGGATCGGAGCTAATTATTAGATATTGGTAGTTGAAGAAGCCCCCACCGAGATTCACTCATTATTGGCTTTTATTGGAGTTTCCTGCCTAGGAGATATGGGTGTGTCCTATAGTTTTAATCCCAAGAAAAACCAGAGTGAAGAGTAGTCCTTCCACTGGAGTTGGAACTACTTCCTGGCCCCATTTCCCAAATTCAGTGTTTTTCTAGGTCTCTTTTCATTTGTGTGTGGCCTTTTCCAGAACCCGAACACTGAAGTGGAACCCTGAATCACGCAAGACGTGAAAGGGGCTTCCACATTACCCTCTTACTTTTTTTTTTTCTTTCACTACCATGGCTCTGGATCCAATAGACAACTGACATTATTTTTTTAAGAAGCGAATTTTCTTCATTATTTCTTCCAGCAGATTCCTTAAAGGGCCCAAACTCTTAGCTCTTCAAATCATGTTTGAATTATACACAGAGTCTTATTTCACTGCTTATGACAACAACAAAAATAATATTTCCAAATGGAAGCTAGGAATGTATAATGTAAGTATATGGTGGTAATATTATTATTTCAGCTTTTCCTGTTTTGGGGTCACTGGAATAATAGCATGCACTTGCTGGAAACGGCAGAGCTCGCCTAACATTTGGCTGCTAACTTGGTTTAAGTTTTTCTGAGTAGACTCTTGATCAGCAGTACAGTGAATCTCCCAGCTTTTTGGTATTTTTTTGTTCTTTTTTTTTTTTTTGAAAATTCAGAGAACTCCTCTTCAATTGACCTTAACTGCAGAATGAGTGGGAATGACCAGTCGCTATGATACACACTTACCACCAGGGGGCAGATGATCAATGCAGGAGCTGCCCCCTGGTGGTCAGTGTGCTCCCACAGGGAGAGCTCACTTGGCCACAAGCCAAGCTGATGGCTGCAAGCTCATAGGCGGTGGTAGAAGCCTCTCCCACCTCAGCAGTACTAAGGATGTCTGACAGCGAGCAGGGCTAAGCCTTCAGTCGAACATCACCCAAGGGTTCCCAGGCTGCCAGAAGGATGTCTTACTGCTAGCTTAGGCCCAATCCCCTGGGGAGTGAGCCTATGCTGGCAGTTTGACATCCCCCAAGGGGTCCCTGATTACAAGAGGGCACAAGGCCTCTAGTAATATTACATTCTTATGTGGAACAGCCAAAGTTCATCTTCCTCCTACTGAAGATTTAATTATTTGAATAGTCACTATTTATCTAGATTTTGTTGTTGTTTCCAGATTTGGCTATATACAGTAAAGGAGTTATATTGAGTTCTTAATATATTTAATCCAAGAAAAGTCTGCTCATTGTATTCTAGGTAGTTTATGTCAACTAAAATATTAATCCCTATTAAAAATCATGCTATTTGGTGCAATGTATTTTGGATGAAGGGATGCTCAAAGCTGGGGCATGTCACTTCTACAATATCTCAGTTGACTCTGTAGGTCTGAATTACTTGGGTGTAGCTTTACTCTGGCATTGTTATCATGAACTTCCAGCAGAAACAGCTTCTGATGGAGTCAAGTACCAACTCTCACCAGCTAAAACTTTCAGTGTGCAAATAGGTTTCTTCTGCCTTCCTATGTTTTAGTGATCTTACAGCTTGAGCTTTCAATGCAATAACATCCAGACAATTCATCACATTTCTTCTCTAACTTAAAGCAGAGCATATTTCTCAATTAGTTAAAAAAATACCTGACAACCACACACAAACATTTATTTCTATAATCTTATTGCTGACATTAGAATACATGTAAACATGTCTGACAATTTTTCTGTAAGTTGCTCTTTAATTGCTGTAGATTTCTGTAGAAAACTCTACCTTCAATAATTTGATCCTTTCAACCAATGATTCTAGCCATCATAGTAAGTGGTGCTTTTATTATTCAAATTGACTTGTTTTTATTCAACACAAAATCCTGTTTGTATTGTCCCACTGAAGGCCTTGGTAATTTTCTATTGTCTATTTAATTGTGTTTTAAAGTTGACATAGGGCTTCAAATCATACTGAGTAAACTCACCGATGATAAAACAAGCATATTTTATTTTATAGCCATGATGGGTATAATTTACTTTTCTGCTAAATGGACTCAGTTCTAAGTAGGATTAAACAAATGCCCTTGAAATAAACTCCACAGTGGGGAAAAAAATCAAACAAACCTTAATGTGAATCCAGAGGTTTAGTTTATCTTCTTGCCAAGCTACTTCCTGACTCTAAATCTGGAAAATTCACTTGCATTCACTCTGTCTTTCTCCTTGTCAGTAAATTAAGGTTGTATTCATTATTCTTCTAGCCCTTTCTCTTTGACCTCTGAACCTCTATGACTTTAATTTATGATTATTATCTTTTATCTATCACAGTACACCGAACACTTGAAAAAATGCTATGTCTTATTTACTCTTTTATGTCTCAAACACCTCACAATTAATGGGGTCACTTTTATTATTTATAAAAATTTGTAGAGCTATATAAGTATGAGAACTCAGAGTTGACTTCAGAGGTTTTTGTTGCTATTTCTCCTAAGTGCATTTGTCATGTTTTATATTGAATATAATTTGTTATCGCTAATCTCATTTACATGTTTTTTTTTCATTTTATACTGAGTTCAGAACTTCTATAATTATTTAGTGCATATATTACATATATATATGCATGTATATGTATATATGTATATGTATATATGTATATATTTGGTAGTCATGCTAATCATTCACATCTTTGGAATTTTCTGCCTTGAAGTAAATGCTATAGCCTTTCAGGATAACAAATTCAATATAAAAGTGGCTTGAAAATTAAGCATTTTCAAGATGATATAACTACAATTTTATTAAGAAATTTCTTTCACCCACAATAGGATTCTATTCTCAGAAGTATTTCTCTTTTAAGTGATCCCTGGAGTGTATGCCCTGCGAATGAAAATTATCATCTAATAATTTATTTGCAAATGCTTATGAAAAATACCTATTTTAGTTTTAATTTTATATTTTAATAATTGTGTGATGAACACCTGATAGCAAAATATCAATTGTGAATCAGCATTAGGTTCTAAAACTGAAACTCAAGAAATAGAAACTCATACGCCACTGTGGCTCAGTGGTTGAGTGTCAGCCCATGAACCAAGAGGTCGCTGGTTCGATTCCCAATCAGGGCACATGCTGGGTTATAGACTTAATCCCCAGTACGGGGTGTGTAGGAGGCATTTGATCAATGTTTCTCTCTTATCAAAATTTATGTCTCTCTATGCCTCTCCTTTACTCTCTCTAAAATCAATAAAATAAAATATTAAAACAATAGAAACTTTAAAAAAGTACTAAGTCACATGATGAAGGCTAACATCAATAGTGATAAGTCTCCTTAATCATCTAATGCCTTGATATGATATAAAAGAGAATGGCCTTTTCCGCTGTGGTCTTCTTTACAAAACACATAGTCTTAGCCTAATCATGAGAAAAACATCAAACAAATCCCAATTGAGGAACATTGTAAAAAACACCTAACCAGCAACTCTCAGAACTGTCAAGGTCATCAAAAACATGAAGAACTGGGAAATTGTTCCAGCCAAGGGGAGCCTAAAGAGATAAGATAATAAATATAATTTGGTATCCTTGATGGATGGGATCCAGGACAGGAAGAGAGCATTAACAAAAAAACTAATGAAGTCTGAATGGGGGCTTTGATTAATAATATATTGATATGTATCCATTAATTGTGACAAATGTACAATACTAAAGATATGAATACTAGAAGAAACTGGGTAAAGTATATATGGAAATCTCTGTTCTCTCTTCTTATATTTTCTGTAAACCTAGAATTACTCTAAATTTAAACATTTAAAAATAAATTAAAATGTGAATGATACTTACAATAGTACTATGCAGCTTAGGTCATAATCAAAATATTAGGAATATAGCAAATTCACATGTGTTGATATGGAAAAGTGTTGAAAATACTGTGAAAAAAGAAAATCACAAAAAACACATTGTGATTCATGGAAAAATATAAACATACACATGTGATGCACACAGCATTTGGAAGGCTACATGGAGATGTGGTTACTTTAAGGATAGTAGTGACATTTAGGGTAGCAGCAAATTAGGTACATGCGGGGCCAGAGATTTTTGGTATGATGCTCTTATTTGAATATTTTATAATGATCATGTATTTGTAGAGATTTGTAAATTATTTATTATTTAAAACAAACACCTTGTATATATTTAAACTTTTTTTCTGCTACCAAGCCTTCCTTGATCAATTATTCTCTTTCATTCCTATAATATCAAGTATTTTCTCCAATGAGTCGTCTGCTAAGCATGCAAGCAAGAATATATTTCTCCCAGGATAAAAAGGAAAAATAAGAAAATAAAAAGACTACTTTGTGCCTACTAGTTACTCTGTATCTCTTTTAAATTAAATTTACTGGGGTGATATTATTTAATAAAATTATATAGGTTTCAAGAGCACAATTTTATAATGCATTATCTATATATCACACTACCCAAAGTCAAATCATCTTATGATACCATATATTAGACTCCCTTTACTACCCTCCAACCCTCTTCCCTCTGGTAACCACCATACTGCTGTATATTAGAGTCCAAGAAATTATTCTTTTTACAAATGGAAAATACCTGTTAACCAAAATGCTCCCATTCCCCACTACCTCCTATTTCCTGTAACCACCATTCTATTTTTTTTCTATGAGTTTTGCTTTTTTAGATTCCACACCTAGGTGAGATCATACAGCATTTGTCTTTATCTGTCTAAATTATTTTGTTTAGTATAATGCCCTGAACATCCATCACTGTTGTTGCAAATGAAGAATTTCCTTCTTTCTCATGGTTGAATTAATAGTCATATATGTATACACACACACACACACACACACACACGAGGCCCAGTGCACAAAAATTTGTGCACTCGAGGGTGGGGGTTGGGGATCTCTCAGCCCAGCCTATGCCCTCTCGCAGTCTGGGAACCCTTGTGGGATGTCCACCTGCTGGCTTAGGCGCACTCCCTGGGCGATTGGGCCTAAATTGGCAGCCTCGCTGGGACCTTGGGTCAATGGGAGCTGTGGATAGCCTGCAAACAGCTCTCAGCCCCTTACCCAGGCTGGCCAGGCACTCCAACAGGGACCTGAACCGTGAAGGGACTGTGGGCAGCCTGAAAACGGACCTCAGCCCCTCACCCAGGCTGGCCACACCCCAATGGGGTGAAGGTTCCCACTGGGGGACTTGGTCAGCCTGCAAACAGCCACCAGCCCCTCACCCAAGCTGGCCAGGCATGCCAGCAGGTGGACATCCCCCAAGTGGTCCCAGACTGCAAGAGGGCACAGGCCAGGCTGAGGGACCCCCCTCCTGAGTGCACAAATTTTTGTGCACCGGGCCTCTAGTACAGAATAAAACATAATGCTAAATCAGCTCTATCCACTGATGTTCATTTTGGAAATATTAATTCTGGAAACAAACAGTTGATCACAGTTTTGTGGGGAATTAAGAGGAAAAGTATATCCCCCATCCTTATTATCAAGTATTTCTACCTGTCAGTTTGCTTTGAATGAAATCAGAACTGATAGTTTACCAGATGCTTCCTTTACTAGTATTTCAATCTTCAGAGGATCTGGATAATATGAAGTTCCCATAGCAGCATAAACTTATTCAAAATCTGAAATGAACAAAAGAAAAAATATCTATACTCAAGATGCCAAAAATCATACTTTTATCTGACTGTATAACAGTAATTTTGAAAGCCTACTAAATAGCAAATACTGTGTTAGACTTTGAGAATATAATGCTGAGTGTGATAATATCCCAGACTTCAGGGGACTTGAAGGAACTTGCTGTGTTGCTATAATTTACAGTGCTTTTGTTGGGAAGAGAAAAATGAGGCTGCAAAAATAAAATATGGCATATCACATTGGGCTTTTGCTGAGGACAATAAGAAGTCACTGAGGAGTGTAAGGTTGGGGAACCACAGGATGGAATTTGTTACTTAGAAGGCAGAACTGGATACACAGTGGGGAAGAGTTTAGGCAGATGCTGAATTTAAGATAATAGACATAATTTTAAGAAAGTTTTAAATATCTACATGAGTAGTTATTGGTCTTCTTATTAGGCCATGAATATTTTCCTTAACTTTTTAGATAATCAGGAAAATATGAAAAGATTCAGGTTAATTATAAACATAATGCCATAGGTGAAAACTCAACTGGTTCTTTTTGAGAGATATTAGAAGTACAATAACTCTAAATTTATGTACATTGAAAGAAAAATTCATTTTTATTATATGGAAATGCTCATTAAATAAAGAGGTAAAAATATTATTATAGAATGAAACACCATCCCCTTAGTGTTCTGACTCCAGGCCTCAGCCTTGTTTCCAATTCCAAAGTCTTTTCATTCTAAGAGTTTAAGACTAGATATGGGTCTAAGGTTTTTTTCTATGTTCAGGTCCCAGGGTGTGAGGATAAAATAACAAATATATCCTATATAATAAAAGGCTATTATGCAAATTGTCCCCTCAGGAGTTCAACTGGCAGGCCGAGAGTTCAAGCTCTCACTATGACATGCACTGACCACCAGGGGGTGGCACGGAACATGGCAGGTGACCAAGGGTGGCAGCGGGGCCCTGAGGGAGTGAGGGAAAGAGGAGATGGGGAAGCTGGATGGCAGGGAACCTGATCAGCCCTGACTGCCTGGCAGGCCTGTGCACAAAATGTGTGCACTGGGCCTCTAATAATAAAAGAAAAAATACTAATAGCCAGAAGTCAGCAAGAAAGCAATCGGTAAGAGGGTTGGGTTGAAGCCAAAACTACTAGTTTTCTACAGGTTTTATTTTTTTTGAAATTTAATAGAGTAAAGGAAAAGATTGAAGAATTCTGTTAAGTCATGAGACTACTACAAAGGCCATCCTTTTCAATAGAACTAGCATCAAAATTAGTGATCTATTTATAATCATTCTGTTCTATTAAAATTTCAAATTCTCTAAGATAATCAGTGGAAACCAAGAAATTGATTCTTCACTCTTATATTTTTTACTTCTAAAGTTAGATTATTTTTAAATATTCAAAATGTTTCTAGAATTTATATGTGCAGCCTGAGTGTTTACTAGAAAACTAATAAGGCTGGGATAATGTAAATTTTCTTTCTAGCTTTCTATTTCTTATACACTGGTATGAATTATACTTTTATACACAACATGCTTATTAGTAGAATAGGGGCCCGGTGCACAAAAATCTGTGCACTCAGGAGGTCCCTCAGCCCGACCTGTGCCCTCTCACAGTCTGGGACCCCACTGGGGATGTCTACCTGCTGGCATGTCTGGTCAGCCTGGGTGAGGGGCTGATGGCTGTTTGCAGGCTGCCAAAGCCCCCCAGTAGGGTCCCTCACCCCATTGGGGTGTGGCCAGCCTGCATGATGGACTGAGGGCTGTTTTCAGGCTTTCAGGCTGCCCACAGCTCCCATTGATGCAATGTCCCAGCAAGGTTAGCTGGAAGCAGGTTTCTGGGGTTTATTTATCTTCTATAATTGATACACTGTTCCTTTAAGCCAAGGCCTAGGCAGGTAAGGAAGCCTCCTGTCTGCTTCAGCTAATGGCTTCTATAATTGAGATAATGTTGCCTTAGTAGTGGCAGCCAGCACTGTTGTTTGCTTCAACTCAGAGGCTTCTATAATTGAGACAATGTTGCAAATATATTGTTGCCTGGAGCCGGGAGAAGCCCAGCCCACAAACAGTTTTACTCCTGCTGCAATGGAAGCAGCCTGTACTCTAGCAGCTCCGTGAGTGTCGGCCTCCATCTTGGCTGGGTTAATTTGCATACAGTCGCTCTGATTGGCTGGTGGGCATGGCTTAGGTGTCCCAAAGAAATTGTCAATTTCAATATTACACTTTTATTAGATTGGATTACTTTTCTTACTTAGAAAAGTGTAAAACTACCTACTCTAGTGTATAACATCACAGACTTTGCACTTATGTTTATTATAGCACTAGGGGCCTGGTGCACAAAAATTTGTACATTCATGAGGTCCCTCAGCCTGACCTGTGCCCTCTCAGTTTGGGACCCCTCGGGGGATGTCCACATGCTGGCATGCCTGGCCAGCCTGGGTGAGGGGCTGATGGCTGTTTGCAGGCTGGCCAAGTCTTCCAGTGGGAACCCTTGCCCCACTGGTGTTTGGCCAGCCTGGATGATGAGCTGAGGTCCATTTTCAGGGTGCCCACAGTCCCTTCAGGGTTCAGGTTCCTACTTAGGTGCCTGGGCAGCCTGGGTGAGGAGCTGAGGGTCGTTTTCAGGCTACCCACAGCTCCCATTGACCCAACATTCCAGCAAAGCTCACTGAAAGCAGGTTTCTGGAGTTTATTTATCTTCTATAATTGAAACACTGTTGCTTTAATCTGAGGCCTAGGCAAGTATCAAAACCACCTGTTTGCCTCAGCTCTGTGGCTTCTATAAGTGAAACAATGTTGCCTTAGTAGAGGTCCAGCTGGCCTATGCAGACAGTTTCCTCCATCGCTGGTGCAATGGATGCCTCCTGTTTGCTTCAGCTCTGTGGCTTCTATAGTTGCAACTATATTGCCTTGAGCAGAGAGAGGCCCAGCCAGCCCAGGCAGACAGTTTACTCTTGGTGCAACGGAAGCCTCCTGTTTGCTCTAGCTCCGTGGCTGCCAGCCTCCATCTTGGCTTGGTCAATTTGCATACAGCTGCTCTGATTGGCTGGTGGGCGTGGCTTAGGTGTCCCGGAGAAATGGTCAATGTAAATATTACTCTTTTATTAGATTAGATTTCCCTATCCTGATATGTTTATCCTCCATGCATTCATCATTAGATTATCAGTCTTTTTTGTCATCTGTGAAGGCATGAGTCACTAGTCCAGAGCCCTCGTGGGGCAAAATCAACATATTACTACTAATTATATCAGCTAGCTTCCAGCATCCCATAACAAATGAGTATTCAATAAGTTGTACGACATTGACAGGATTTTGTGAAACCATGTAATCATTTATTCCTTTAGCATTCCATTAGAGCATTAGGCAATATTTAATATTTATCAAACATTATTGTGTGTGAGGCACTATACAAAATACAGACCCATAATCTTATATGAAGCATTTAGGGATGTATATGTTTAGGAATTAGACTTTTAAAATACATATGTTTTATTTTAGAATAATAATATGATGTGCATGCTATTTCAAAATCATATTTATTCAAGATTTAGATACCATCTTTGAATTTACAACATTCCAGGTCAGGTTTTGCCATTAAATGAGGTCAGATTAGGTCAGGTTTTGATGCCAAATAAAATAGAGTACAAAAATTTTGTTTTAAAAGGTTGTTTTGTGGTTTGTTTGTTTAATTTCAGAATTATGTACTGTAGAATTAATTGTGAGACAAAAAAATTGGTAATGAGGAAATTTTTAAGATCCTTAAAATCTTATATGAGATATAAAACAATTATTTAACAGAAAGCAAGGGAAATTTTGTGTTGAATAAAAGTCATAACATAAGCAAGAGGATGAAAAGCAATAAGATAATATGTATTAGACAATGCATGAACAAATTTCAGTTAATGACATGAGAACAAAGTGATAAGCATTTCAGGGCTAAATAAAAAGCACAAAGAAACAGAGAAGTGGGAAAATAAAAGAAATGATATAGAAAAGATATGTGACCTAGAGACCTGGGAAAGTAGATCTTAGGAAGAGGGCAAGTGATAGTAAATATACCTGAGATTATGCACCTGGGACACTGGTCCATATTTACAGCTGTTACTGGACATACCCACCTGTGCATCCCATGGACAACTTGAATTCAATTTTCCTAAAACCTTATTTATCCACTAATTAAATAAGTAGCTATTGATTTTTAATGTTTAATTGGAATTAATAAATATATTAAAATTAACACTAAATATTAATTTAAATGTCCCATTTAGAGTGTTTTCAATACTTGTTACCATTCCAAACGTGATTACAGGTAGCTTATAGTTCCCTCCTCTTTGCTTCAGGAAAACATCTCATTTGTAATTTCTTAGTATTGATTTCCATTGAGTTCTTTAATAGGACAAAATGCTGCCCTGTAATACATAGATCTCAACATCACTGGTGGCATTATTCTTCATTTTCAGTAGAGGAGGACATAAGTTTATAAAATAGTCATAAAAAAGGTATTTTGGTC
>PVJC01003116.1:0-73082 GCA_004026665.1 Murina feae
CTGTTGTACCTGATCTATCCAGAAGAAATCATGATCAGAATTAAAGTGATCTGTGCTCTCTAAAGATTTTCAAAACCCCTTGAAATTCTTAATGCATGTGCTCATATCTTTATCGTTTTACAGTTGTTAGTGATACAATAAAATTATCCATTTAGTAGGGACACATCACAGAAGCATTCAGAAGTAAATTATTACTTAAAAGGAATTTGTTTTAATATTTTCTCTTTTACATATATAAAGTGAGTGAGAAATTTATAGGATGTTATTTGAGGTAAGTCTTATTGTTTGTCAATATGGGAATATGAGAATATTTTAACACAGCAGTGGATAATATACCATAAAAACATTATTTGAACTTTAGTTTTTTAACTTACTTAAAATGGCTTATGTTTTCTCCTGTGTGCATATGTCTGTGTATACATATGTGTATATGTATGAATGTACATGTATGTGTGTAGATGTATGTATCTAGCAGTATCTTTTATGGTTCTGTAACAGAAAGCAAATATTTTTAAAAAAATAATTATAGAATTTCTCAGGTCAAGTTCTTGTTTCTTTGTATTTTATAGAAAATATCTTCAACTTGAATGATTTCTACTAAAAGTATCATTTTACAATAAAACAACTACAAGCAATCCAAGAAAAGGGTTTCTGTTTATATCATGCACACATGATTTCAACAACAGAATATATGCCATATTAGGAGATGGAACTGGGAATATACCAGATGGAAGAATGGCAGATTAAATCAGGACAGACTTATCCAGTTGATATTTTGCAATTAGAATTACTAATGATGTTTAATATTAGAATTGCATTTTAAAAATAATATTCTCTTATAAATACTATGAAATTTCTAAAGTATATACATCAGGGAAAGTAACAAACAAGAATCCTTTGTATGAAAAAAAAGTGTTTTTGTTATTTTTGTTGTAGCAAATAGAGAAGAAATGTTCCAATCAACCAACTTCCAAAAGGTGAGACCAAGGTCTTCAGTGAAAGTAAAGTAGCTGTGTCTCAAAAAACAAATACCTCTTAATAAACTACTTCTCCAAAGGAACGTGGCTTATTTGGCAATAGAGAATAGAAAGATAATGCACAAACATTACCATCTGTGTATGTTTCAAAGTATATCAGAATAGATTTGTTTTCGGGTGTGTTCTGCAGTGTCCATTACTGTGGGCAGTTTGCTTCATGTCACCAGTAGCCCAGAGTTAGTTGTTAAGTTACAGAAAGCATGCTCAGATTTTGGAATTCTGAACATCACTCTTAATACAGCTGAACATATTCCCTGACCGCTCTGTCTCCTTGATATCTTATCAAATACACATGCTAACTTGCGATAGACATAGGCAAGTGTAATAAAAGGGAATTGATAGTTGTTTGTTTGCTGCAATGCAGTACACTTATTTTTTAGCCATCATCTATTTTTATTCAAACCCCAAAACATTTTAACACTTTTAAATATTGAACAGGCCATGAGATGAGATGAGATGCTCATGAGATGAGAGTCCTTGATTAATAGTAAATAATTGAGTTCAGTTCAAAGCTTCTATTTCCTCCTATGACAGTTTAATTTGTAGAGTTTAAGATAGCAGTATTTCAAAGTTTGCTTATAACCAACTTGAAAAGAATGGTCAGTATTGACTATTCTTCCTAATGTGATTGTATTATTTCATAGTCATGATTTATCTGCTAATAGCATTTTGCAAAAACTCAGGACAAATTTCTATAACAATATATAAACATAAATTAACTATTATATAAAGGCCCTTTACTATTTCATGACTTGTTTTTCATATTTTTCATCATTTATTTCTTGTGATTTAACAATATATTATTTTCGTGACTTGTTTTCCATATCTTTCATCATTTACTTCTTGTGATTTAACAATATATTATTTAAACTAGGGTTGTATGTAATAAGTCAAAACATAGGCCATCTAAAACAAACCAGCTTTTAGATGTCCTCTTCATCATGAATTCCATTATTTTAGTAGCCAAGAAGTTCCTAAGGTCTATATTGTCAATAGTGTGGACAAATGAGCTCCAGTGTATACGAAAATTATCACAAGGAGTTAACTTTCATTTCAGCTATTTTAATATTTGTTTTCCATGAAACACAATTACTAACAAATTCTAGGCAATATGCAAGGTTTAGGGACTCAGATATCAAACACATAGGCCCTGTCCCAAAATGCAAAATATGTTGTGTGGATTTTGAATTTCTAATCCTCTTAAAATAACATCTCTAAGTATTTTATATAGCAAAATTCCTCTGAGAAAGTGGGGCATTTATTTAATCAAGAAAATGATATAGGTTTCACAGTATTGCCTTGAATTATCACAGAGCTAGGTTTTACTTTTGAGAATGGATAATAAAATTGTTTTTCTTTAAAATAAAGAATGGAAATTTATTTTGAGAAATATTTTTTTAGCTAAAATGTTCACAGTATCAATTTAAATTTTTATCAGATTATGACACAACTTTTTTCAAACACATGATCCATTAAAATAAGCTAAAGCAACATTATGATAACCTGCAAACATGCTTAATTATTAACTATATATGTATTTTGTATTGTTATTTTTCTACACATTATAACAATATCAATTACTACTTGTATAAATAGATAAATTATTTTGTAAGTTAAACCTGTTTTGAATTGTGTTTCTGCTACTTAATAGTGACCTTGAGAATCTATCTCTTTTAAAATAAATTTTCTTTTGTTATCTGTGACTAAGAGATTATAATCGGTCATATATCAAAATTTTATTTAAAAATGAAAACTTTTCTGTTTATAAAATAATGCATGTAAAATACTTACAAAAAGCAATAATTTATGGATATATATTATATATTTTGAAGACATACGCACATATACTTACTTTTTTGTGTTATAAAATGTATTTAGAGCAATCCTAAAAACAAATACTGAACAAAAAATAAAATTACTATATGGGAGATTCACTTCTGCATTTGGTGAGTTTTTATATTACTAACCTTCCAACAGATAGCAAATAGTAATGGGTGATATTTGTGTCCATGAAGGTTCATTTTCTCCACGAGGACACTTCTCACTCCATAAAACATGAGGATGGTAAAACACAACAGAAAGTTCCAATTTAATTAGCTTTAGGAGTCAGAGGACAGAGTCCAGAACTGTCAGTGTCTGGAGAGTGAGGCAAAGCCTTTTCTTTGTCACAAAGACAAAATCCTGTGAAGTGGAAAAACTCAAACATATGCGACTAAACTCTATCCAAAAGCTTAGCTAGTCGTGGAACTGTACATTGGTGGGGAAGACATACACAGGCCCAGTGAAACATATTTGGTAACATTAAACACTCATTGATGAAAACTTCCCCAAGCTAAAAATGGTCCTACCCCACAAAAAAATCTACAGATAGCATCCTATTGGTGCTTCACAGTGAAATATTGAGCACTTTCTCCTTAAGACGATGAACAAAAGATTATTTACTCTTACCACATTGGTTCCACAGGAAGAGAAATAAAGTCATACAGACAGAAAATGGAAAATGAGGCAGCCTATATAAAAAAAATCTATAAATTAATTGCTATAATAAGGGAATTGAGCAAAGAGCAGGATACAAAGTCTATATCACTATAAATAATTGAAAAATGTAATTATTAAAATATATGTATAGTAGCATTAAAACATAATAAATTTATTAGAATTTAAGAAAGATTACACATGATTTTTTCCTGTAAACACTATAATGCTGCTGAGAGAAATCGATGACAAATAAAGTAAATAAAATCATATTCATGTTCATGAACTAAGAGCTTTTACCAACTGGCCTAGTGCCTCCTCCTCCCTGCTTCCCACCATTGGAACCCTCAGGAAAGGTAGCTGTTTCCAGCTGTACAGTGTCTAGCCTCTAACTCAGAACCACTCACACACCTCCTCCCTCCCCATTGCTGGTGCCCAGACCCACTTCTGTCTAATTTTTTATTCAGTGCACCCACAATCATAATTCAGAGGCTTTTTTTTTTTTTTACTGGAAACTGACATGTTGATGCTATGATTAAAAAGTAATGTGTAAAATAATTTTTAAAATAACTAGCATACTTGGGGACTTTATAACACTATTTTATTTTTTAAAATACATGTTTTTATTGATTTCAGAGAGGAAGGGGGTGGGAGAGAGAGATAGAAACATCAATGATGAGAAAGAATCATTGATCGGCTGCCTCCTACATGCCCCACACTGGGGATCAAGCCTGCAGCCTGAGCATGTGTCCTGTCCGGGAATTGAATCATGACTCCTGGTATATAAGTTAACCCTCAATCACTGAGCCAAGGTTGCTGGACTATAATACTAGATTTCTGATGTATAAGTATAAAAATTAAAAAAGAAATAGAGGTCCAGTTATACAATCACATTTATCTTAGTCAATTAGTTTTGACAAATTAATGGAATGAAAAAAGCCTTTTTGAAATTTTTATTATTTATTTATTTATTTATTGGGGTTACATTGGTTAATGTAATTTTATAGATTTCATGTGTGCAATTCTATAATACATCATATGTAGACTGTATTGTGTGTTCAGCACTCCAAGTCATATCTTCTTTTATTACCATTTGTCCCCCTATACACTCTTATTCCTTACCCTGTCTTTCCCTCTAGTAATCACATAATGTTGTTTGTGTCTATGAGTTTGTTTTCTTGTTGTTTTTTCTGTTTGCTTAATCCCTTCACTTTTTCTCTCAACCCTGCAATTCCCCTCTCCTCTGACAGTTGTCAGTCTATTTCTATTTTGTTTTTCAGTCTCGTTTGGTCATTAGATTCCACGCATAGAGGAAATAATATGGTACTTGTACTTCTCTGCATTATGGTAAGTGAAATAACTTAGTCAGAGAAAGACAATAAAGTCTTTTAAAAACTAGTTGAATGTTCATGTAGAAAAAAAAGAGGTCAATATCTACCACTCAGTATTTATTAGCAATAATTTGAGTTGTATTAGTGATGTAAATGTAAAAGCAAAACCTATAGCACTTTTTAAAGAAAAAACTGATAAATAGTACGAGAATGTCCTTAAGAAGATGAGACACATAAAACCTAGAGTGAAATATAAAAGCTAGAAAAGGAAAACTACTTTTCCTAAGAGTAGCACCAACAAGGTGGCAGAATAAAGGTCAGTGATCATTTTCCAATGGAAACTCTAATTTGAAAAACACCCACAAGCAAAATTTCTTACTGGAAACTTAAGGATACAGGTAAGAGGTTTTGACAAGCTGGTGGAGCTTTAGATAAAGGTTTGAGGAGGCAGGTCTAGACCCCCAGTAGTAGGCATACCAACCACACAAACCTAGATTCTGCCCTATTGCCCTGTGGAGTCATCTCCAGGTTTGCATTTCCATTATCCTGACACCAGTCTTTCAGTTCATGACCTGACAGGGACCACATCTACCTGAGCCACTGGTAACAAGATAAATTCTGAATTTAACTATGAACCCCAAATCAGTCACATATGCCTGGGAATCCAGTAAGAGCCATACCTGCCAAAGTCCCCAGTAATTTGGCTTCCAACCATAGACCTGACTACTACGTGGACCTAGATGTACATCAGTCCACCTACCTACAGCCCTTTCTGTCTGCTCACCTGGAGGCAGCACTATCCTTAAACAGACACAGCAGGAACCATACCTCCAATGTCTGATCCACTGACCATGGGTCCAACTGTGGTCCTAGAGGCAGCTCTGGTGCTCCAACAATCTCATTAAAAGTTCCTCGAGCCCTCTCATGCACCTGGCTTCAGTCCCACCAAACAGCAGACCTGGCTTCAGCCACGCCCACTACATCCCTACAGTGTACTCTCAGATGCTGACAGCGGCCTCCCCTGGACACTACTAGTCAGCCAGCCCAGAGGTGAAAGTTTTTATCTGCTGAAATAAGTCCACAGAATGTCCCTTCAAATAGGCATACACTAATCCAAGCTTACAATGATCATGGAGAATCAGGAAACATGATATTAGCAAAGGAACTTAGTGAAGCTATATGAATTTACCTAAGGAAATAGAAATCTATGAACTTCTTGACAAAGAATTCAAAGTAATTATTTTACAGAGTTCAAAGAGCTACAAGAAAGTACAGATAGACAACTAAACAAATTGGGAAAATAACACAAGAACAAAATAAAGTATTTCTTCCATAAACAATTAAATCCATCTAATTTAATAAAAGCGTAATATTGAAATTGACCTAAGCCACGCCCACCAGCCTATCAGAGTGACTGTATGCAAATTAACCCAGCCAAGATGGAGGCCAGCAGCCATGAAATGGGTGACGGCAGGTACGGCACTGGTGGTGGCTCCGGGGAGTCGCCATGTCTGATCAGCCATCACACGGCCTCTCTTGCGGCACCCAGAGAGGTGAATCCACGGACTGCCATGTCCCATCGGCCACCACAGAGGGCTAAGTAAGCGATGGGGGAGCAAGCGATGGGGACCCACAGGCAGCACTCTGCAGGGCCTGCTTGGAGGTCACCATGATGACTCCCGTGCAGATAAGTGGGGGCTGCAGGCTGCACAGAGCAGGGACTGCTGGGCAATGGGGAAGCAGGGAAGCAGGGTGACTAGAGAGCAGGCAATCAGACTACAGGCAGCACCCAGTAAGGCCTGCTGCAGCACCATGGGGGAGCAAGAAATCTCTGGGAGGTCACTGTGGTGACCCCCTAGCAGACAAGCATGCCTCAGGCAGCACACAGCAGGTCCTGCTGAGCTGTGGCTGTGGTGAAGGGGGAACAAGTAATCAGGACCTGCAGGCAGCACCCAGCAGGGCCTGCTGGGTGGTGGCAGTGACAATTGGGGAGCAGGCAAGCAGGGAGATCATGGAGCAAGCAATGGGGACCCACAGGCAGCACCCAGCATGGCCTGCTGGGCGGTGGCTGCATTCACCGGAGAGCAGGAAAGTGGGGCAACCAGGGAGCAGGCAATCGGCCCACAGGCAGCACCCAGCAGGGCCTGCTTGCCCATCCCCATGGTGTGGAGCAGACAGGCCCAGCAGAGATCAGAGAACCACATGGAATGGGCCTAAGCCATCAATAGCACATCTCCTGAGGGCTCCTGAATTGGGGAGGGTGCAGGTCGGGCTGAGGGATCTCTTTGCCTGCCCTCCCCCTCCCCCACCTACTGGTGCATGAATTTCGTGCACTGAGCCCCTAGTAATCCATAAAGGGGAACCAAAAGGATAATCTGGAACTAAAGAATATAGTGACTAAACAGAAAACTCTATAGAGAATTAACCAAGCAGAAGAAAGTATCAGCAAACTTGAAAACAAGTAAATTGAAATTTACTAGTCAGAGAGAAAAATGAAAAAGAAAAAAAAGGAAATAAGAAAAAGAAGCTTATAGGACTTAAGTTGTAGCATCAAGTGAACTGACACACGCATTATGAAGTCCCAGAAGGAGGAGAGAGAAAGAGATAGAAATATTATTTAATGAAATAATGGTTGAAAATTTTCCAATTCTTAAGAGGGAAATGTATATCCAGATTAATGAATCCAAATAGCTTCCATATGGGTTAGATATAAAGAGGTCTACACTAAAACACATAAGTTAATTAACCAGTCCTTCAAGTTGAAATGAAAAGACACTAAACAACAATGCAAAAGATTATGAAGTAACATCTCACTTCTAAAGTTAAATATAAAGGAAAACACAATATTGCAGTATTGTGATGTATTGCATAAATCACTTTTTATATGGTCTAAAAATAACAATAATTATAACCATAGAACATTTTAATGGGAATACAATATTTAAAAAAAGTAAAATCTGACATCAGTTACATGAAGTGCCTGAATAGAATAAGGTGTAAAGTTCCCTATGCAATTGAAGTTAGGTTGTCCATTTAAAGCACACTGTTATAGCTACAAAATTTGATGTGACTCCTAGCTGGTTTTGCTGAGTCATTAAAGTATTACCTCACGGACTCAATTCTGGTCAACAACCCATGGAATGTCATACATGAACTCTGCTTCTACAGAGATCCAGTCGAGATTGAAAAGGAAGAGCAGGCCACTGCTGAAAAGGCTGTGACCAAGGAAGAATTTCAGGATGAACGAACTGCCCCAGCTCCCAAGTTCACTGCTGCTCAGCCCGAGGTCACAGTCTGGTGTGAAGGTGTGTAGGTGCCCTCTGTGCTGACTCAGCAGTTCCCTCCTGAAGGCCCACCACTGAAGACTGGTCTGCAGGCCCCACTGCTCAGGTCTCTGTATGGAGAGCAACAACCACTGAGTGGTCTTACGTTGTTCTTCCACAACAAACTCTTAACAGAATGGAAATAATATTGATGGAAAATAAAGTTTCTGAAAAGAAAGAAAAAAGAAACAGCTAATGAATGCATAATTAGAACAACAAATCTATGTTTCTCTCTTTCTCTCTCTCTCTCATCTTCCAAATCAATACATTAAAATAATTAAAAAATAAAAAGCTAGAAAAATAATAAATCAGGCATAGTACTTGATAAATACATATGATAAATTTAGCTATATATGTAGCTAAAAGATAGACTAATATGCAATTATATGGAAAATGTTGGCATTTATTGGTGAGATGTAAAGGAAAAATAGGACTTTGTCTGTGTACATATTTAACCAAATTTCTCCACTAGTATGTTATATATATTAAGTTCTTAATATAGTATATTACAGAATTTAAATCTAGTTTGAATGCCAATAGTGCAAGAGTCCATCAATTTGAGTGGCAAAAGTCTAGAATTTGCCCAGCCTCCTCCTCATCCATTATGCTCTGTAAGAAACACCTGGGAGGGAAGCATTCTCGGATTCTCACTTACTATCAGCTCTGCTTTGACAGCGGTGCAGAATGTTGGTGTTCATTGCTCATGGTGTCCTTCTTCTTTGTTGTTGCTGGTCCTGATGCACATGGGCTGTCATCTTTGCAGACACCAAGCACCTTTATACCACTTTTCCCATTACAATGACCTGTGTCATTAAGATTTACCTCTAAATGCCTGAAGTTGACCTCTCTCTCTCTCTCTCTC
Organism: Murina feae; assembly: GCA_004026665.1. Taxonomy (NCBI): domain Eukaryota; kingdom Metazoa; phylum Chordata; class Mammalia; order Chiroptera; family Vespertilionidae; genus Murina; species Murina feae. The sequence goes on from PVJC01003116.1 coordinate 9,029, forward strand.
TCTCTCTCTCTCTCTCTCTCTCTCTCTCTCTCTCCCTCCCCCCCAAGACACTTTTCCCTATTTTAACCCATAGTACAAAACACATTTTTTCTACCACTCTGCTTTATTAATCGTGGTTTAAGAGACATTAACATGTGTAGACCAAATTTTGTGAATCACCATTAGAAAAATGTATTGGGCATGAAAAGTTATCAAATGAAAAAGAATATAGTACATCAGAGTGAGTAAGATTAAGATCACTTTATGAAGTTTTTTTCTTGTTAAATATTTCTCTTCAAAGAGATCCTACGACCTATGCAAATCATGGAACAATAACTCATATTTTCAGAACACTTAAATTGACATATTATTGTAATCATTACAAATGTGTGAATTAGGACTTTTTATTGAGCCCATTTTGCCCTCTGAGGAGGCAGAAACTAAGACATTGTAAGTAACTTGCCCCAAGTCACAGTTCTAGTTGGTGATAGATTTGACAAGTGTGCAGTGATAGTTAGAAATCTAGTCTGCCCTGAGTACCAGGAAGGTTGTTGCCTCTTGCCACAAGTCAGCCATTAGTGTCACTTCTGACCTATACAATTTCTAGATGTAAATAACATAGGTAAGGAGTTGACTTACTATATACCAAAACCCTGTAACATGTTAATGATATCTTTAAATTGTGGAATTTGTTTTTAAAAAGTTTTTTTCATAATTTTTAACTTTCCTAAGATTAATATTTGAAAAGAAGTAGAACATAAATGAAAGAATCACAATAGTCAAAGGTCTAGTGTTTTTTCCTAGTCAGAAGCTGACCACAACATTTTAACAAAGGAAATTGATTTTTACTTTAATCATAGGAAGGGAAAACTGGCTAGAACTTCAAGCACAGTAGCAATCATTTGCTTGGCAAAGATCCCTTCTAGCCACGATAGGCCAGTTTCAATGTAAAACACACACAAAAGGAAACAAAACAAAAACACTTACTCTGAGTGGTGCTGTATAGCTTTCAGATCTAGACAGATCCCAGAATGACGCTGATTGACACCAGAGATTCAGACAGCTTTATGACTGCAAGTCATCATCATGTCAGAAATAGTCTAACTACTATTTAGACTCCACAAGTAACAAATGATAAACTCTCTACTTAGGTAGTGACATGGAAAATATGTAGTGAATAATTTGAGAAACACTTATTAGGACCTCCTGTGTAACAGGTATTCTTTTAGTGAAGAAGAACTTTGCTTAACTTGCTACTATAAATGATCCATAGACAAGTTTACTGTTGTTCCAGACTAAGCTATATATAATAATAAAAACATAATATGCTAATTAGACCAGATATCCTTCCAGAGGACCTGCCAGATGAAGCCAGGGCTGCAAGGGAAGTCCAGGTCTCTAGTGCCTGCTGGTGGCAAGAGGAAAGCCTGGGTCTGCGGTGCCAGTAGCCAGGGAAAAGAAGGTCTACTCTTGCACAAATTTTATGTATCAAGCCTCTAGTAATTTAAATAATTAGACACTTTATAAAAAATAATAATATTTTAGCAGAAATCATAATTATATAATGTTAAAATAATTTAAATATAAGTAATAGAGGAAAGGAAATAAAGTAGAAAATTATAATGGTAGGAATTGCAAATAAAAATGATAAAATATCAGAAAGAGATTATAAGATTAAGAAATTAAAATAAATCAGTGCGAGGAGGGACAGTAGAAAGTATACCATTTGCATTCTGCTTATGCCTATCCATTCACTATTCCTTATTCTAGCCAATTGTGTGATAACTGCTATTACTTCATTGAGGAATATGCCATTGATTTCTTATTATATTTACAAATATAGATGCATAAATACTGCTGTTATTAGAAATAGCACACATTTACCTTGTGCATATTAGGCAATGTTAAGCCACTTCACAAGCATTAGTAATTATATTAATATTATAATACTATATTACATTAATATAGTAATCATAGTAATATATTATATTAATAATAATCCTGAGGTTATATTTTTAAAAAAATATATATATTTTATTGGTCTTTTACAGAGAGGAAGGGAGAAGGATAGAAAGTTAGAAACATTGATGAGAGAGAAACATCAATTAGCTGCCTCCTGCACACTACCTACTGGGGATGTGCCCGCAACCAAGGTACATGCCCTTGACCAGAATCGAACCTGGGACCCTTCAGTCCGCAGGCTGACGTTTTATCCACTGAGCCAAACTGGTCAGGGCCTGAGGTTATTCTTTTGAAGTTCAGGATAAATGTGTGTGTGTGTACATGTGCTATAAATGTGTATTATATTCAAAGAAAAAAGTGCTCATATATAATCAATAAATTGTATTTCATATACAATGTATTATGTATAGTATCTATCACTGAAATATATTAACTTTTTATTTAAGTGTAAAAACAAAAATATATTTTTCTAAAATAATAACAGCATTAAATACATTGTTTTAGCACTTCTTAACCTTGAAACATTACATACTGAACATTTTTATTCTACGTGATCATAAAAGCATTAGAAACTAGAGGCCCGATGCATGAAATTCGTGCAAGAGTAGACCTTCCTTCCCCCAGCTGCTGGCACCAGCTTCCCTCTGGCACTGGACCCAGGCTTTCCTCCAGCTGCTGGCAGGCACCCAGGACCCGGGCTTCAACTTGCAGCCCCGACTTCATCTGAAAGGTTGTCCAGAAAGACATCTGGAAGGACATTCGGTCTAATTAGCATATTATACTTTTATTACTATAGACTAGGGGCCTGGTGCATAAAAATTTGTGCACTCGGGGGTCCCTCAGCCCAGCCTGTACCCGCACAACCTGCCACCTGCCACCCACACATCTCGTCCCACCCACCCCACACACATCACCTGCCACCCGCTGATCGCTCCCCACCCCCACACCACCCATCACCAGGCTGATTGCTCCCCACCCCCAAACCACCCATCACCAGGCTAGTTGCTCCCCACCCCCACACCAACCGCCACCATGCCATCTCCCTCCTGCCCACCCCCACATCCTGCTCACCCTGCCGCTGACACTGCACTGGCCTCCAGGGCTGCAGGCTGCCATCTTGCCTGAGCTAATTTGCATACAGCCATTCTGATTGGCTGGTGGGTGTGGCTTACCCCCGTCCCGGAGAAACAGTTAATTTTAATATTACACTTTTATTAGTTAAGATGTTATTTTTATAAATAACTATTTCAAGCAAGATAAATACTTGTATAATAGTAACCTTGTTTTAACACATATTTGATGCTAATCATAAGAGATGAAATATTTTAAATTAAACAAATAAGCAAAACCTTAAGGATAGTTTTTAAAAAGGCATTTGAAAAGAGCAGAGTGACTTCATTAGCATGGTGGAATAAACGTTTCCTATCATTTCCTCCCAAAGAACATAGATTTAGCCAATCACCACCATGTGATACCTTTGTGAAAGTCCAGTGGAGAATCTAGCACACAAATGCAGCAAAAAGTTCAAGATTGAACACATTTAAAAGGGTAAGAGGAACAGTTTCCCTTTCCCTGTGCTACCCTTCTCATAAAATCACACGTAGAACTTGGACCTGACTTCTCCTGCAGGGGAAAGTGAGATGCATCTGGCTCCTCCAGCGGGGCAGTATGCTGTCAAAGACGCTCACCTCTTTCTCATCCCATTCAGGAGACTGAGTGTGTTGCACAAGTCGGGCATGGAGAGGGATGGAAGAACGGCAGACAGGGCTCAGAGAGAGTTACCAGGAAAAGCAGGCAGATCCTAACTGGGTCACAGACTCTGTCCGTCAGCTTGTCTGTCAAGAGCTGCTGGGGGCATATTGCCCATGGATCCCACCAACTGGGCAGTAGGTACTTTCAGTGTTCCTCTCACCCAAACCACAGTCTCCTCCCCAACTTCATTGCTGGCTTCCTGAGGACACTGCCTACTGCAGCGGGAGCAGGCTTTGCAGACGCTGGTGCACACAGACAGAACACTGTCCAACGCTGCCCAACTCTGTGGATGTAGGAGAAACCACATAAATGTATGCATCCAGCACTCCCCAGGGAAATGGGAAGCTGTCAGCTCTCAGCCTGGCGCTGCAGTATGGAGAGAAAGCATGCACTCTTAACACTTTGTAATCGGGCATTTTCCCACCAAATCGCGTCATAACGCAGGGCTTTTTTGACATTTTCTTGCCAAAACTAGACTTTCCGTAAAATATTTATATCTTTCTATCTATTTGATATTTTTCTATGAAACTTTCAGTGTTTTAGCTTAAAAAGAGGTCTCTATTTATTTACTTTGCAAAATATGTGTTATTGTATTTTTTATGTACACAAAATTACTACATTCTAGGTAAACATATAAAAAACACTCACAATCAAAATAATTTTATTTATACAAAATTACAATATTTTTTCAAAATTTTCAACAGATTTTATTAAAAAAAACTACAACCTAATAGTGCTTCACTGTGTGGTAGCGTTCGAAACACTTTCCTTTGCGCAGGGGTACATTACAAAACTTGCACATGTACCGCGTTTCACTGCGTAGTTTATGAGCGGCACACACATGACAACGACATAAAACATTTTTATTTTTGCCGGTTCCAACTAGAGGTTCCAATGTATGTTTCCTCATGTCCATTGACAGTCTCCCTGGTGGATCCGATTTTACTCGTTTCCCGCAAAAAATGTGTTTTAAGAACATCCAATTAGAGCAAACAAAGTGTGCAACATTGTAGCCATAAAAAAGGTGTGAGAAAATATCAGAATCCCTAACAGAGCTGGCTCTCCGAAGCCAGTCAACAAACAGTAGCAGAGGAGACTGACTGGTTCTTCCAGTGTGATATGGGTATCAGACCAAAAGCACAGGCAACAACACAAAAATAAACAAGCAGAACTACATCAGATTGAAAAGATTCTTCACAACAAAAGAAAAAAAATTAAAGAAGCAACCCCCGGAAAAGGAGAAAATATTTGCAAATCATATATCCGATAAAAGATAACAACCAAGGACATAGGAAACTCACACAACTCAATAGAAAACAAAAACAAATAATCCAATTAAAGTATGGGAAGAGACCTGAGTAGACACTTTTCCAAAGGACACCTACATACAAATGGCCAAAACGTACACGAAAAGATGCCCAACATCACTAGTCATCAGGGAAATGGATCTCAAAACCACAATGCGATAGCACCTCACAACTGATACACTGAGCATTATCAAAAAGCAAGAGATACAAAGTGTTGGTGAGGATGTCCAGAAAGGGAACCCTATGCACTGTTGGTGGGAATGTAAACTGATAAATCCACTAAGAAAAACAGTATGAAGTATTCTCAATAAATTAAAAAAAAAGAACTACTATATGCCTAGCAATTCCACTTCTAGACATACATTTGAAGAGATGAAATCAGTATCTCAAAGAGGTATCTACAGAGCAGTGTGCATTGCAGCATTATTTATGATAGTCACAACATGAAACAACCTAATTGTCCATCAATGACTGAATGAATTGATTAATAAATATTATATACTAAAGGCCTGGTGCACAAAAATTTATGCACTCAGGAGGGTGGGGGTCCCTCAGCCCAGCTGTGCCCTATCGCAATCTGGGACCCCTCAGGAGATGTCTACCTGCTGGCTTAGGCCCACTCCCTGGGTGATCAGGCCTAAGCTGGCAGTCAGACATCCCTCTGACAGTCCGGGGACCCTCAGGGCGTGTCCACTTGCCAGCAGGGAGCAGGCCTAAGCTGCAGTTGAACATCTTTAGCGCTGCTAAAGAGTCAGGAGAGGCTCCCACCACCACTACTGTACTGGCAGACGTCAGCCTGGCTTGTGGCTGAGCAGAGCTCCCCCTGTGGTAGTGCACTGACCACCAGGGGCAGCTCCTGCATTGAGCATCTGCCCCCTGGTGGTCAGTGTGTGTCATAGTGACCTGTCATTCCCAGTGGTTCTACTCTTAGGATCAATTTGCATATTACCCTTTTATTATATAGGATAGAGGCTTGGTGCATGGGTGGAGGCTGGCTGGTTTGCTCTGAAGAGTGTCCCAGATCAGAGTGGGGGTCTTGCTGGGGTGCCTGGCCAGCCTGGATGAGTGGCTAATGTCTGTTTTCAGGCTGGCCACAACCCCTTCAAGGTTGGGGGATCCTGCTGGGGTACCTGGCCATCCTGGATGAGGGGCTGAGTGCCATTTTCAGGCTGGCCACATTCCCTTCAGGGAGGGGATGTGGCCAGCCTGCTTGTTCCAGCTTCCTGGCTGCCGGCCGCTATCTTTGCTGGGTTAATTTGCATACAGGCACTCTGATTGGCTGGCGGGCGTGGCTTAAGTGCAGCAGAATGACACCAATTTGGATAGTATTCTTTTATTTGATTAGATATCTGTATGTATATATGTATAATTCAGCCATGAAAAAAAGAAGAAACCCTGCCATTTTTGCAATAGTGGTAAAGCTTGGGGGCATTATGCTAAGTGAAATAATCAGACAGAAAAAGACAAATACTGTGTGATCTCACTTTCATGTGGAATATATAAAAGCAAAACTCATGTGAACAGATAATAGAATGGTAGTTATCAGCTTCTAAAGGACAGGGAAACTAGGAAGATACTGGCCAAAGTGTACAAATTTTAAGCCAAAGATGAATAGGTTCCGGAGATCTAGTGTACAGAATGATGAATATAATTGAAAATATTGCTTTATATATTTGACAGTTGCTAAGAGAATGGATTTTAAATGGCCTACATATACACATACAAAAGTAAGTAATCATAGGGGATGATAGAAGTGTAAACTAAATTAATATAATAATCATTTCACATTATATTTGTGTATCAAACCATCATGTTGTACACCTTAGACCAATTCAATATTATATGTAAACTATATCACATTAAAGCTGGAGAAGAGAACTTAAAATAGAAACAATGTGAATAGATGAATAAAAATTGAAGAAAAAAATAGAGAGAAATTATTAGTACAATATTTTCCTCTGCCAAAAACAGTGAAAATTTAAAGAAATGTTTAGTACCTATGTACTATTAATTTGTTAACAATAGGTCAGGTATTAGAATTGATCAATTGATCAAATGTAGACATTGAAAGCTGAATCATTGTAAACTACATGTTTAAGTCCCTGAGGAAATTTAAAAATCCTGTTTCAGAAATATTTTTCTATTGAAAAAGAAACCTCTAAATTTAAAGAAAGTTAACAATTATATTTTATTTGTATACAATGATATTATTTTTAAAATTATAAAATGATAAAAGTGCTGTAATTCCATCTTTATTTATAAACATAATGATCTGTTGTCTATCTGTATTTACAAATGCATACTGAAAAGCAGCAACCCTTCAATTTGAGTTTTATTCATAGGAAATACTTTTTGTCATAATCTTCTAAATAACCATCTAGAATCACCACAGCAGAAATGTAAACATCATAGAGAAACACAAACCAAGTCATAAACCAACACCACGCTCAATAACACTTTCTAACTCAAACTTACCGTTTTTATTCATTTGTTAAAGATGTGCTAAATTTCACCAGGATCCGAGGTTGTAGCTATACAGGTGGCCTTACTTCAGTTTGTTGTTTTAGACAGTTTTGATTCTCTTAGTGTGTGTGTGTGTGTGTGTGTGTGTGGTAGGAGGGCGGGGGGGATGATTTTGCAAAGCTCTGCTATTAAAATGTTAAACTAATGCTTTGATTTTGGAAAATACCTTAGCCATTGAGAGGAGAGTAAAAATAATAGACACCCTAATTTTTGAGGGTATATTTTTCAAGTTATATAACATGTATTATCTGTCATAAATTGTGAGAGATGTGAGTAAATGTAAATATTACTGGATTCCACATTATTCATATAATAAGCATCTCTGAGTGAAGGTCCTAGTTATCTACATTTGAATCAACACTTTAAGAGGTAATTAACAAACATTGTTTTGAGAAAAAATGTTTTATTCAAAGTAGTACTCAAAGATACATATATGTTACTAAAATAAGAGAGGAAGTAAAAAGAAAATCACCCCAATTAAATTTCAAATACAATGATAACTCAGTATTATTTGTTATTTAGAATGAATAGAATTAAGGTTAATCAGTTTTATGTTTTGACATTTTTGTATTTCTATTTTATTTTCTTGTGATTACAGGTAAAACTTAAGAAGCTGGCAAAGTCATGTCATCTACTTCAAGAAGGCAGCGAATGATTCTGCAGATTTTTTTTTTAAATCACTTAAAATATATTGTATTTGCTTTCATTACTAAATAATTTTATGACTTCTTTTTCAGATGTTTAGGTTCTGTTGTGCTTATAATATTGAGGGGTATTGATTTTAGGAGTGTCTGAGTATTTTGGTCAGACTACTCTGAAATGAGTTAGTGTAATTTGCCCTTCAAATAAATTTGCCATGTGTATCCTTTCTGCTTTTGTCAGTAAATGTTAACTTCCTATTTAAATCCATGTTCTCTTTTCCCGGGCTCACACTAGACTGTTTTTCTCCCTTTCTAGTGTACTCTAGTATGTTATGAATACATTTTAGCTTATGGGATGCCAGTCAAGTGGATGTTCCACTTCCTGAGTTAACTCATTAAATGTTTTCATGCACACATTCTCATGCTCTTGTTCTTGTTTAGCTCTCTGTTTGCAATTGATATCCAGGGTAACCTTGCAATCCAAGCCTATGGCTCTGTATGACTGTGGAGAAGAGCAACATCCATAAAATACTGTTAAATGAGCAAGAAATGCACTTTTATGCTTCTTGAGACATTATATAATTAAGATTTTGTGTATTGTGTCTAGTTTACTTATATACACACAAACATTATTAGAAATTCATGCATCATATAACTTTTTATTTTCAAAAGCCTGCATTAAAACATATTCCCTAATGTTTACAAAGTATTTATCAGAACAAAATTGAGGCTAATGAAACTGTAATATGGACCTTTTCTTTTTTACCCACAGGGATGTAGAAATATGGAAGAAGCACCAGCCCAAAGTACACAGTGAAACAAGCTGAATGAATTGCAAGTCTGCAGCTTTCCTGAACATATCAGGTTTCTGAGGTTGTAGGGCAAGCACTTGACACAAAAAACTAAGAAGATACTGGCGGTGCCCACTGGGAGAAATGAAACCAGAGCCCTCATTTAACCAGGTCAGATTTACCTGGACACCAGAGAAAACAGGTCAGGTTGGGTGGCTGGAGAATAAGCAGAGACAATGTTCACTGGAAAAGAAAATGATGCTCTTGGAGCCTGAAAACGTAGGGCGAGTACGTACCATCACAAAGCTTTTCTCTAAAGCCCGCTAGGCACTCACAGAAAGTCTGGCAGAGCCCCGGGGTAATCTTCCTCATGGCCCGGAACTGCAAGGGGAGAAAAGAAGCTTCTGTGATAGGGCCAGTGAAATGCCACCGGAACTTCTTCCCCATATGTCCCCATGGAACAAAAGTTATCTGGTCAAAGTCAACAAAATCTGTAACCCATAGGGTCCTGGTGGGCAAAGAACCTAAATAGTCACTTCTTCAATCGGGACATGCAGATGGCCAACAGACCACGAAAGGGTACATAATCATCAGAGAAATGCAAATTAAAAACACAACGGACCCCTGGCCCAGGAGCTCAGTGGGTTGGAGCTCTGTCCAGTACATTGAAAAGCAGTGGGTTTCATTTCCGGTCAGGACACATACCTAGGTTCCTGGTTCAATCCCTGGTCAGGGTGCATAGAGACGACAACCAATTGATCTCTCTCTCTCTCTCTCTCTCTCTCTCTCTCTCTCTCTCTCTCATTCTCCCCCAACTTCTTTCCCTCTAAAGAAATCAATAAAAAGTGTTCAACATTACGGTCATTACAGAAATGCAAATCAAAACCACAGTGAGATACCACTTGACTCTCACCATGATAGCTGCAATACATTTAAAAAATAAAAATAGACTGGGGGTTAGGGAGGAGGGGGGGGGAAGGGCAAGGGGAAAAAATGGAGATCTATCTATCATCTGTTGTAATACTTATCTATCACTTGTTGTAATACTTTAAGCAATGAAATAAAAAAAAACTTAAAAAAATAAAAATAGAAATAAGAAATGTTAACAAGGGTATAAAGAAATTGGAACTGCAGTAGATTAAAAGTTGAAATGGAACTAGCGGGTTAGGTAAATTGTACAGCTGCTTTGGTAAACAGTCTACTGTTCTTCAATAAGTCAAACAGACTTGCCATATGAACCTGAAATTTTACTCTTAGATCTATACCCAGAATAATTAAAAACATATCTTATACTCAAAAGTTCATAGCAGCACATAGTCTAACTTCAGTTTATGAGTGTCCACCACACAACTCTATTGAGACATAATGACAACATTGAATATTGCCAGAGAAATTTTAAAAGATGTGCCTTAGTATGACTCCTCTAGAAAGTACACTACAAAACAGCACACTTCTTTATTTCAATTTTCTTCCATTCGTATGGTTTCTCCTTGCGTCTGCCTCCTTATGTCTTGCATGAGCCCCGTGATTAGCTTTGGAAATCATTCTGAGTTTTCAAATGACAAAACAAGTCCCCACACGTGGTCCATGAGGTGAATCACAGAACTGAGGACGAGAGGGTCACCCCTTGAACCATTGTGCTTGCTGGTGTTCCACTGATGCATTGATGATGTGAAGGGAATTTGGTAAAATGCTCCTCTTCTCCAAGGGATAAACCTGCTCATGCATGATTTCAGAACGCTCTTCTGCCATTTCCCTGTAGTTGATCTTCATTTCTTCCTGCTACTGTAACTTTAACCAGACATTCATTTACCACTAAGGCTTGATTACAAGCTTCCACAAATTGCCTGAAAACTCCTTTGTGCAGCTTCACGTTCAGGATACCTTTCTGTGTTTGTCAGCTAAGAAAGCTGGGGCATATGCTAGTGGACCAGCACTGACCTGAACACTCACGCTGCCCTCGAGCTTCAGCTGTAGTTTGATTATGTCCATTTAGCCCAGGAGTTCAGCGGGGAAGCCCAGACACCTGCTTACTCATCTTGTCAATGGGCCTCGCTCAGTTCCATGTGGTGCTGGTACATGATGAGTATTCAAAAGTTCGTAGCGGCATTATTCACAATAGCAAAAAAGTGGTAATAGCCAGGGCAGTATGGCTCAGTGGTTGAGCGTCGACCTATGAAACAGAACACCATTGTTCAATTCCCAATCAGAGCACATGACCAGGTGGTGGACTTTATCTCCAGAAGGGGATGTGCAGGAGGCAGCTGATCAATGATTCTCTCTCATTAGTCATGTTTCTCTCTCTCTCTCCCTCTCTCTTCCTCTCTGAAATAGAATATATTAAAAAATAAAAAGTAATTAAGAACTGATACATGCTATTATACACACAAACTTTGAGACCATTATGCAAAGTGAAAGAAGATAACCACAAAGGCCACATGCTGTATAATATTATTTATAGAATAAACTGTATTTATACAAATTATTGAAATAAAAATAAAATCACAACATTTTATTTATACAAAATATCCAGACACTGGCAAATTTATAGAGACAGAAAGTAGATTAGTGTAGTGACTGCTAACATGTATGGGATTTTTGAGGGGGAGTGATAAAATTTCCAGAATTAGATAATTATGATGGTTGAAAAATCTTGTAAATATGTTTAAAAAACACTGAATTGTATACTTTAAAAGAGTAAATTTTATGCTGTATAAATTATATACCAATAGGAATAAAAAATGGCATTGACATAGTAAATGAAAAAAAAAGATGAAGAAACATCGTATTAAAACACAGAATAAAATAAAGCTGGAATTGCTATATAGATTTCAGACAAAGTAGACTTCAGAAGAAAGAATATTGTTAGGCATAGAATAAAAATTAAAAAATGATAAATAAGTCTATCATCTACTATTACATGGAAACCCCAATATGTATTCTCCTCCAAAGAATTTCTAATATGTAAAGCAAAAAATTACAGAAATGAAAGGAAAAAATAAACAATGCACAAATATATTTCAACTAGGGACCTAGTGCTCAGATTCATGCACATTGAAAAGAAATTAATTAGAAGGTGGCCAGTGGGATAGGACTGGTCAAAATGGGCTGGACAGCCCCTGGAGCCAAGTTGGCTCCCCGGCTGGGCAAACCTAGGGTGGTACCATGGCTTTTCAGTGCATCTGTGGAGTGAGCAGGGGTTCCTCCAGCAGGTAGGGTCCCTTGGCATGGCCTACAGAGATTGGGCCAAAACTGGCTCTCTAACATCTCCCAAGGGGTCCTGGAGTACAAGAGGACACTCTACAAAGTTGCTGTCATATAGGGTGTGGAAGGCAAATGCAAGTGTGCAGTAAACTGGATTTGGGGCCACCAGTGCCCCAGGAACAACATGACTAAGGTGATCAGATTTTAACATTGGTAAAGCGGGACACCATTGGTGGGGGGGTGGGGAGTTCCTTTTTATTATTATTATTATTACTTAAAATATTACAAAGAATAGTACATATGTCTCTTTCCAAAAATCAGGACTTTTTTAAAACGCCGCGGGACGCGGGACAAATTGTTAAAAATCGGGACTTCCCCCCAAAAGTGGGACTTCTGGTCACCTTAAACATGACCCACGGCCAAAGATGGAAATGTGCAGCCCCTTGAGGAATCGGGCCCCTTCCTCTCTGGTTTCAGAGAGAGTCATACAAGAAACACTACTGCCAAGTCACTGCAGCTCAACAGCTCCCGTGTTGAGCATCTGCCCCCTGGGGGTCAGTGGATGTCATTGCTACTGGTGGATGGACACAGCATATTAGCCTTTTATATATAGAACAGGGGCCTGGTGCACAAAATTTGTGCACTGGGGGGGGGGTCCTCAGTTCAGCCTTCCCCCTCTCACATATTGGGAGCACTCAGGGGGTGTCCTACTGATGGCTTAGGCCTGCTCCCTGGTCCCCTTGGGGAGGGGGCCTAAGCTACAGTCTGGCCTCCCTTTGTGGGAGGTGACCAGGCTAATCAGGGGAGGCCACCAGCCCCATCACCCTGCTGCTGCAGCCACTGCAAGTCACCACAGCCACCAAGGTGTTTTCATTAATACAGCCTCTAGGTCCTTCACCATGACAAAATGACAACTTTCTTTAGGCATTTTCAAGGTGTGTCTTTCATAGGATATGACATTTCTTTCTTTCTTTCTTTCTTTCTTTCTTTCTTTCTTTCTTTCTTTCTTTCTTTCTTTCTTTCTTCTTTCTTTCTTTCTTTCTTTCTTTCTTTCTTTCTTTCTTTCTTCTTTCTTTTTTCTTTCTTTCTTCTTTCTTTCTTTCTTTCTTTCTTTCTTTCTTTCTTTCTTTCTTTCTTTCTTTCTTTCTTTCTTTCTTTCTTTCTTTCTTTCTTCTTTCTCCTCACCTGAGAATATGTTTCCATTGATTTTTAGGGAATGTGTAAGACAAGGGAAAAACAGAGAGAAACATCAAAATGAGAGGAACACTTTGATTGGTTGCCTCCTGCATATGCCCTGACCTGGGCCCCAGCTAGGGAGGAGTCTGCAAACTAGGTACATGCCCTTGGTCACAATTGAACCCAGACCCTGCAGTCAGCAGGCTGAGGCATTATGCACTGAGCCAAACAAGCTAGGGTAGGATATGACATTTCTTAGCCCTCCAGCAGTGGACCTTTGTGTTTTTTTTTTTTTCTCCAAGAGTGTGGTGGAAAAACCCTAGATCACCTTTAGGGATTCTTAGTACCCAAGTTACTAAGAATATTACCAGTGGCATACAGGGAGCTTAGCCAAGGAGCAATCAGAAAAGGTGTTTCCTCTGTAGTTCACTCTGATCACTGGCTCCACTGCTGCCCCTCCAATCCCAGTTCCACCCCTGCCCAGGCCTGCATCCTCAGCCAGACTTGGCACCACCACCTTGTAGCTATGGGGGTGGCCAACTTTGTGACAGAGTGACACCTAATTTGCATATTTATTAGATAGGATAGATACTTGACATTATTCTCCAAGTAATTAATGATACAAGTGGACAGAACATCAGTAATATATGGATTTTATGAAATATAATATTAACCAACTTAGTCTAATTGCCTATATACAACATTTTATTCAATGGCAGAATACACATTTCAATTGTTCAAGGAATATTTAACAATATAGCCCAAAGTTGGGTCCATACAAAATAACTTCATAAATTTAAGTTTGCAAAGGCCATAACAAATTATAAAATATATCTATAAATATCTGTAAAATCCTCAACTATTTCAATATTAATAAAACCAGATACTTCTAAATAACAACTATGTTAAAAAAGAAATCTCTGAGGATATTAAAATGTATTTAGAATTGAATGGCATTGAAATATAGAACATAAAATTTGTCAGATGCACCTAAAATAGTGCTTAAGAAAATATTTATAGCATCAAATTATGATAGTGGTGAAGAAGAAAGAGCTTATTTAAATCAGAAATATAAATTTCCACCTTGCCAATCAAAAGAAAAAAGAACAAATTAAAGCAAGCAGAGAAAAGAAAATAACTTTAGCAGCACAAGGCAGTGAAACTGGAAATAGAAAAACAATAGAGAATTTCAGTGAAAACAAATATTGTTTCTTTTATAAGAAGTTAATAAAATTGATACAGCTCCTGGCTACTGAACAAGACCCCAGGTCCCAAAGTCATTAAAATTATAACAAGAGAATACTATAAACAAGAATATACAAATATATTTAATATAAAGTCTACAATTTAGATAAAATGGACCAATTTCTGAATAGACAAGAGCTACCAACATTCAACCATGATAAACCTATTATGCCAAGAACATGCATCTGGGAAAAGATAGTTTCTTCAATAAATGGTGTTGGAAAAACTGAATATAAACATTCAGAAGAATTAAATTTTATCCTTATTCATTGTATATACAAAAATAAACTCAATAGGGTTTAAAGACTTACACATAGACCTGGAACTATAAATGACTAAAGAAAACTACAGGTATAAAACTTTTTCACAATAGTCTAGGCAATGATTTTTTAAGTATGACCTCAAGACATAAGTAACAATAATAAAACTTGACAAATAAGTTTGCATCAAAGTATAAAGTTTCTGCACAGCCAATGAAGGAATTAACTGAAGAAAGATACAACTTTCAGAATTGGAGAAAAGTATTTGTTAACTACATATTTAATAAGGGGTTAATATTCAAAATATACAAGGAACTCAAGCAACTCAACAGGAATAAAATAAATAGCCTGATATAAAAATGGGCAATGGATTTTAATAGACATTTATCTCAAGTAGACATACAAATGGCTAACAAGTGCATGAAAAGTGCTCTACATAATTAATTATCAGGGAATTGCAAATCAAAATCATAATGAGCTATCACCTCAGACCTGGAAGAATGGATGTTATAAAAAAGGCAACAGATAACAAGTGCTGGTGAGAAGGATGTGGGGAAAAGGGAACCTTTGAACACTGGTGGTTTCAATGTAAATTGGTGCATCCACTATGGAAAACAATATGGAGGTTCCTCAAAAAATTAACAATAGAATTACCATTTGGCCAAGCAATCCCATTTCTGGATATGTATCGAAACAAAGTAAAACACTAATTCGAAAAGATATATGCATTCTTATATTCATTGCAGCATTATTTACAATAGGTAAGATATGGAAGGAACCCAAATATATCCATCCATGAATGAATAAAGTATGGTGTATATAGCTCTAGCCACTTTGGCTTAGTGGTTAGAAAGTTGGCCTGTAGACCAAAAGGTCCCAGGTTCGATTCTGGCCAAGGGCACATACCTTGGTTGCAGGATCCTCTCTGGCCTGGCCCTGGTCAGGACTTGTGCAGGAGGCAACCATTGGATGTGTTTCTCTCACATAGATATTTCTCTCTGTCTTTCTCTCTCTCCTCTAATCTCCCTAAAAATCAGTAGAAAAATATACTTAGGTGAGGTTTAAAAACAACAAACAAACAAAAAGTGTGGTATATATCCTATATGTAAAGAAGTAATATGCAAATTGACCACCACACCATTGCACAAGATGGCCACCCCCATGTGGTCACAAGATGGCTGGGTGCATGTCATCATAAGATATTCACCAGGAGATGGCCAGCAGAAGAGGGCAGTTGTGGGCGATCAGGCCTTCAAGGGAGGGCAGATGGGAGCAATCAGCCAGCAGGAAAGGGCAGTTGTGGGTGATCAGGCCAGCAAGGGAGGGCAGTAGGGAGAGATCAGACCAGCAGTGGAGCAGTTAGGCATCAATCAGGCTGGCAGGCAGAAGTGGTTAGGGGCAGCCAGGTAAGCAGGCAGGCAGCACTCCCAGATTATGAGAGAAATGTCAGACTACTGGATATCCCACAGGGATCTGATCTAAACCGTCAGTCAAACATCCTCAGAAGAGTCCCAGTTTGAAGAGGGTGCAGGCTGGGCTGAAGAACAACCCCCCCCCCCGTCCTGGCCCCCCTGCATGAATTTCATGCACCAGGTCTCTAATCCTATCTAATAAAAGAGTAATATGCAAATTAGGCATCACTCCATCACAAAGATGGCTGCCCCATAGCCACAAGATGGTGGCACCCAGTCCGGCTCAGCCCCGCCACTGAAGTGGTCAGGCGTGTTAGCCAAGCAGGTGGCGGGGGAGGCGAGGGCCCAAGAGGCAGAACAGGCAATCAGAGGGGGCTGTGGGTCTCCTGTCTAGGCCAGAGGCCTTCACCAGAGGATGGATCCGGTGATTGGAGGGGTATGAGGGTGCCCTACTCAGGAATAAAGTGGGGGCCAGAGGCATCAGGCCTGTGCAGGGGCCTGAGCTCCTCAGAGCCAGCTATCGGAGAGGCAGGGGTGGAGCCTGCAATCACATGGGTCTGGGCACTGGTGAAGCTGACAAAGCAGAGGTCTGGGGGTCCCCTGCCCAGGCCTATAGCCTTTGCCAGAGGCTCAAGGGTGGAGCTGGCAAAGTAAGGGTCTGAGGGTCCCCTGCCTAGGCCTGTAGTCTTGGCCAGAGGCTGCAGTAGGACAGGGATGGAGTCAGCAATGGCTGGGGGCAGGATCAGAGCCAGTGATCGCAGAGGCCTGGGCTCTGTGAAGCCAGCAATTGGAAGTGGGGGTCTTCTGTCCAGGCCTGCAGCCTCAGCTACAGGTTACAGGCCTGGGCAGGGGTGGAGCTGGGATTGGAGGGGCAGGGGTGGAGCTGGTGACCAGAGTGAACTAAAGAGGAAACACCTTTTCTTACCACACATTGGCTAAGCTCCCTGTATGCCAATGGTAATATTCTTAGTAACTTGGGTACTAAGAATCCCTAAAGGCAATCTAGGGTTTTTCCTCCACACTCCTGGAGAAAAAAATGAAGGTCCCCTGCTGGAGGGCTAAGAAATGTCAATCCCAGTTCCACACCTGCCCAGGCCTATAACCTCTGGCCGAGGATGCAGGCCTGGGCAAGGGACCCCAGACCCCTGTGATCACTGCCTTGCCCAGGGCTGCAGTCTCTGCCTAAGGCTGCAGGCAGGGCCAGAAGACCCCCATGCCCCTCCAATTGCCAGTTTCACAGAGCCCAGGCCTCTGCAATCACCAGCTCTGATCCTGCCCCCTGCTGTCACCAGTTCTGCCCTTGCCCCACTGGCAGTCTCTGGTCAAGGCTACATACAGGCCTGGGCAGTGGACCCCCAGGTCCCTCTGATCATGGGCTCTACCCTTGCCCCACTGCAGCTCATGGCCAAGGCTACGGGCCTGGGAAGAGGACCCCCCAAACCCCTGCATCACCAGCTCCACCCTTGCCCCACTGCAGCCTGTGGCCAAGGCTACAGGCCTGGGCAAAAGACCCCCAGACCCCTGCTTTGCAGGCTCCCCTGTGCCCAGATCCCTGTGATCACAGGCTCCAACTCTGCCCTTCTAATCACTGGCTTTGTAGAGACCAGACCCTTGTAACCTTGCCCAGGTCTTATGCCTGGGTAGGGCACCCTCATACCCCTCTGATCACCAGCTCTGCCCCTGCTTCCTTCGATCACTGGCTCCGCCCTTGCCCATGCCTGAGGCCTCTGGTGAAGGCCTCTGTCCTGGACAGGAGACCCCTAGACCCCTCTGATCGCCTGTTTCGCCCCTTGGGCCACCCACCCCTCCTGCCACCTGCCTGGCTAACAGGCCTGACCACTTCAGTGTCAGGGCTGAGCTGGACTGGGCGCTGCCATCTTGTGGTTATGGGGACGGCTATCTTTGTGATGGAGTGACACCTACTGTGCATATTACTCTTTTATTAGATGGGATAAGCAATTATATTGTGTAAGTAATGTTTTTTAAGATTGGAAGAAATCAGTGTGTGTTTTGAATGATACATTTGTTGGGGAGAGAGGAATTTAAGTAGTTAACTAACACATTATCATTCATGTATGAATAGCACTTCAGTGATATTAAATAAAATAAATGCTATAGCAAATTAAGTTTTATAGTGCCAGTGTTTGTAGTGAAATTGATATCAATAGTGAATTAAATGGAATCAAAGTTCCATTTTGTGAATAATCTTATATGTACTAATCTTAAAGTACACAAGAAAAGTAGTATGCGAGGTGTGACATTTGCATCATAATACTGAGAAACACACATTCATAGTTGACGAAATGAGTGTGTAAGTGGACTGTTATGTATGTTTCTGAGCACATACTTAGAAAGAATTTTGTTTTTATTGAATTTAAAATGAAATAAGAAAGCTTTGTCTTACCTACTTTGTTCAAACTTACACTTTGCCTGATTATACTGGTGATGGATTATTAACACTATCATCACATTCTAGTCTTAGCTTAGCAACATCTGTAATGTGGGTTAATTAAGATATTACTGGACTATGCCATTAACATGACAACCACAGCTTTAAGTTATTTTATTTATTCAATGCATCAGCAATGTAGTATCACCTAACTGACTCAGAATTTTTTCTTGCAGTTGTGCTAAATCATCTTTCTCTTTCAAAATCATTATCTTGTTAGCTAGTGGCTAAAATGGCCCCTATGTTCATATTTCACACTCGATTCTGTGGTCTTCTTGGAGAATACATTTCTTTGACTTCAGTTATGATTGGGCAAAGGACGATAGATTCAGACCTCAGAGGCTTAAGGTAATAACGTTTCAAAGACCTTATAGCTACTGTTTTGTCTCAATTCATTAAAATACAGCACTCAATTTATGGAATAAAGTTTATAGAGCACAATGGACATCATTTTCATGCTGCCTAGTATTGAAAGCTACAGATGGAGACCAATATAGTTTTGCATATCACTTTGAGATCTCTATAATAGTGTAAAACTTGTTATCTAATCAGCATCACACACTTATGTCTACTCTGGGATATCCATCTCAACTGTGGACAGTCCATATACCAAACAAAACACAAATTTTGGTCTACTTTTCTTTGGAACAGGTATATATTTATGATACAACAACCTCAACTAGAAATGTTTAGATATGTGCCCAGAAATGATGTGAAATTCTTAAACAATCTGAAGGAATTTATTCTTCAAGACTTTTTAGGTAAAAGAAAAAAAACAACAACAAAAGATAACTTTATCCCAAATGTTAACTCATTCTGGTTAAATCTAACAGGCTAACAATGTTTGATGTGTTGCTAAGAAAAGAAAGTCCAACAAAATTATTAATATCAGTATTGAATAACTTTTAAAAGTCCTTCTTATTACACTGAAGTAACAAATAAACCCCAAACCTCAGTGGCTTAAAACAACACACATATATATTTCTCACTTCTGTTACCTGTCCACTGAGGTTTGCCTAGGATTCTGCCTCCTATTTTGACCCCCTAAATAAACAATAAAATTCTATCACTATAATAATTACAACCAGTTGTATAATATATTTTCCCCAATCTTTCCAATAAACTTTCCATCATCTTACAACTTTTCTTTGTTTTCTTCTTCCAGGATATAACCATTTTCTTAGAATACATACAGGTTGTGAATAAAATGAAATGGACCTTTTACCACTCATCTGCCATTAATTTCCTGCCAGTGGAGAGTGGTCATTTATAAAGCCACAGTTTTCTAAATAATCAGCACTATTCTTCCTGGAGTTGCCAAAAGCAGCCTTTGAATTCAAAGACCATCTAGCAAAATCTTGCTTAGCTGTGAAAATAAGCCTGAGGATGCTCCACCAAGCATACAGCCAACTAGCTAAATCATTTACTATAATCCACAACAAAGAAGCTTTTAAATAGAAAAGCAACTCAGTTGGAAAGTTTTCCTTATGAGCAACAGTAGTAGTGAGGCAAGGGCCAGCAAATGAAAGAAGTAGGCACGCTGGTTGGTAGAACCAAAGTAGTGGGGGCATAATGATGTGTGACAATGTAGCACTAGTGCTCACTTTCAAAGGGTGTATTTTGGAATATTGCCTGAAAGTACTATTATTATCCAAAAGATACTTATGTGCTACTTCACTAGCAGTAAGAATTATTGACATCATCGAAAATGACAGCACAAATAGTAACTTAACACAGAAATACCTAAGCATGACAATTTCTTTCTTGCGTATGTGTGCTGTGAAATTGATTCAAAACTGATTTTCATAGTTGACAGATTATTTAAAAGAAAGAAAGCTACATTTCCATTTTCAGCAAATGTACCATATGAAAATCATGATACATCCAGGAAGTACAAATAATGACTATCATCTTGTTGGTAAATAAATTCTATTGTAATAAATAAAAACAAATTAAACAAACAAACAAACAGTTCTGTATAATAAAGAGGTAATATGCAAATTGACCATCATACCATCACACAAGATGGCCACCCCCATGTGGTCACAAGATGGCTAGCAGGGGAAGGCAGTTGGGGGAGACCAGGCCAGCAGGGGAGGGCAGTTGGGGGTGATCATGATGGCAGGGGAGGGGAATTGGGGGTGATCAGGCTGGCAGGCAGAAGCAGTTAGAGGTGATCAGGCAGGCAGGCAGGCAGGCAAGTGGTTGGGAGCCAGCAGAGCTGGATTGTGGGAGGGATGTCCGACTGCTCGGCAGTACCCTGAGGGGTCCCAGATTGGAGAGGGTGTAGGCTGGGCTGAGGGACACCCCCCTTGCCAGTGCACAAATTTTGTGCACTGGGCCTCTAGTAAATAAATAAAAAGTTTCCAGTTACCTTTGTTACCATGATAGTGGTGTTCTTTGTGAGTAGAGAAAAAACAGAAAGACTGACATATTTTATTATGCAAAAATAAAACACAAAAGATAATTAAACGAGATACATTCACTATTGGAAAGGCAATATAAAACAGTGACTAAGGGGCAGATTTCACATCAGAAAGCCCATGTTTACAGTTACAGATTTTCTACTAACTAGGGAGCAATTTCATGTAAGTGACTCCACTTCTCCAGGCCTCAGGGTCTTCATCTACTATCTGGGGTATTAATATCTGGTTCATTATGGCTGAGTATTTAGTAAATACTGTAAATACAAAGCCATCACTTGCTTGTTGAAAAGGCAGTGATATTTATAATAGAATAGTATGACAGAATGACCCCTTAATTAAACAAACAAACAGTTCTGTATAATAAAGAGTTCTGTAAACCTTGGTTTATCCCAATTAGAATATGAACTTACCTTTTTGACTTAACTTCAAATATTTCATTTTCCTTCTCTATAAACTGAGAGATGAGAGTAGGTAGATAAGAACATCCATCCATTCATTCATTTATACACTTACACTGAGCACTCCCAGTGAGCTAATCACAGGGCATAATAAATACAAAGGTGAATAAGGTAAAACATTAGCTCCTCCAGACATTTACTGTCCAGTGACGGAGTCAGAGGAGCAAGCAGCAGTACCACGTAGCAGAGTAACCATCTTCACGGAGTGCAGATGGCACACAGAGAAGAGATGGACTAAAACTGCTAGAAAAAGTCAGAACTCGCTTAACCTGTGAATGCTACGTGTAGTGGACCTTCAGAAGTATATACGTTTCTGATGTAGTTGTAGGAGAGGAAAGTTAAATTCTTTCCAGAAGGAAGAACAAATGCAAAGTCAGGGATGAGTGAGTGACACTGTTGAATTAGCTGGGCAATAGCGAGCTCAGTGCCACAACTGCTGAAGTGAGCAAGTCCAATCTGGTCTGGGGGGTCTCCTCTAAGGAGGCAATGCGGGAAGCTTTATTGCTACCTTTAGATATGAGTTTCACATTAAGAATTGGGAAACTATTCATGAAGAACTGTGTGAAATGACTGGGTATGTAATAAAATCAGCTAACTCTTGGGAGACAAAAAGGAAGGAATTACAGAGGGTGGCCATGTTTTACATCCTGTCAATCTTTTGGAAGGACTCTGGTTTCGTTCAAATATTGAGTCAGTAAAGCAAAACAAATGCTTGTTAAATGTTTGGTAGAGAAGTAGTCAGAAGCACGGGTATAGTGTAAGGAGGCTAAATTACCCCTAGGTCAATGGAGCATTGAGCAGCATCATATTTCCAGGTAGCACAGCATAATCTGGAAGAGAAGCTGTAAGACAGAGAGAGGTTGATTTTGCAAGTACTGACATGATTACTGGTAACTGGGACAAGACTGTGAACACCAGGAAAAATGATAAATCAGAGCTCTGCTTTTCAAAATTCTTAACTCAAAAACTTCTTTAAACCCACTGATTTTTATTTATTCTCCAAACAGGCAATCTAACAGTGTAACTAAAATAATTTATGTTATATGAAAAATGATATATTTAAGATAAGAGGTAGGAAAGGTATTTATGTTATTAAGTTTCCCATTCTACCATAAATGTATAAGGATTGACCTTGTCAGTCTTTTCTAAATAAACTCTCATTTAAAAATCCAGTTTCTCAGGCTTTTTTATTCACTTCATCAGCCTCAAATCAAAACCAAGACATAGATTCTCCCCTTCACCTGAGATCCCAATTACTACTCATTCTCTCCTTCGAAGTGAGCATGATTGTGATGCTTAGCAATCTCAGCAATTAACATGCAGGAAGAAAGATGAATTATTCTTAGATGTTCCTTTAAAAGGATGAAAATTTGTAATATATGTCTCATAATATTCTGAGAATTTTAAAAAATCATAACTATTTTTTTCAAACCCTAGAGATAGGAAAGTTGTGGTTTTGAAATTCAAAAGAAAGGTCCCTGAAGCATGTTATGGTTAGTATTGGCATCATGCTGAACTAAACAAATTGTTGGAAAACTGTAACTTCCCACATGTTAAAACCACATGCCTTCGAATGCAATCACATACTAGATATCAGGTAAGCAAAGTTCAACATAAAACAATATTTTTTACTTTTTTAATTATCTGATACTGTACTAACAATGCTCCCAACACAATCATTGTCCTCTTAATGTGTAGAATTTAAAATGTAATACTACCATCAATGTATTTTTATCTTGGTCCCTTCTATTCAATAAATTAGGTTTTACCTATCATGTGTTATTCCATGTAACTTTCTTTCTTTAAATTCTAAGTAATACATTTTACTTATAAAAAATAGTATTTCATTTTTGAGAATATCCTGTGCTTAGCAAACTCTCAGGAAAGATATTTGTGTCATAGAATGCCTTCCCAGAATTAGTCAATTATGTTGGCAATAGAATAATATTTTAGGGATGTGTCAGAATATGTTACTAACAATATTAAGAGGAAGTTGAGAGCCAGGAGAGGTACAAAAGAAAACAAATACACATCCACACACGCAGGTATATTTAAAAAACCATGAACCATTTTCCTATATCACTTTAGTATAATAGTCCAATCTGCAATTCAATAAGAAGTTATGTGCAGTTTCAGTTTTTAATTGTTTTATTGTTAAATTTGAGCCAAATTACATGCCTAACTGTACCTCTCAGAGCATCAGTTGACAACTTCTTTGCCATCTTTTCAGGTATCATGCACAATCCTGCCTGCTCCTAGGTAAGTCCAATCCTCTCTGTGAATAGACTCTGTTTTTTGTCACCTTTTTGAAGACATCAAGACATGACACATAGCACCAACAATTTTTAATCCTTTCTTTAATCTATTTTACCTTTTCTATCAATCTACATGAAAACATTGTCTCTGATTTTGAAGAACCAGTGGACAAATAACACACCAGAAATTTCTCTTAACACTCACATCCTCCTCAACTTTTGCCTTATCTTCTTTGTCAGTCAAAGTAAAAATGTACAAAATAATTATTTTCTACTTACTTTCTTCAATTTTTTATTTTATCCTCTCTTTACCTCTTGACAGCAGTCTTCATAATGTTAAATCTAATTGTCACATATCAGTACATACTTAATTTTAATTACACAAACATGTCTATATAAGTAAAAATAAATTAACTAATTTGTTAATTTTTAAACATACAAATTTGGAAAACATACTTTACTATATAACAGAATTTCAGTTTTGACAGATACCCCCTCACCCAAATTAGTCTGTTATATCTAGGTATTATTGTATTGGTATATAAAACGCAACTGATTTCTGAATGTTTATTTGTATCCTGCTACTTTGCTGAATTAATTTATCAGTTCTATTAGTTTTCTGACAGAATCTTTAGGGTAAGAAATGAAAGCAGATACAAATAAGTGGAAGCATATACTGTGTTCATGGATAGGAAAACTTAACATCATTAAAATGCCTATACTTCCCAAAGCAATCTACAGATTCAAAACAACTCCTATCAAGATATCAATGGCGTATTTCACAGAACTAAGAAAGTTATTCCAAAAGTTTATATGGAACCACAAAAGAACCCTGATAGAAACAGGGATCTTAAGAAAGAACAAAGTTGGAGGACTCACACAAACTGAGAGCAAACTATACTACAAGGTTATGACTGCTTGGTAATCAAAACTGCTTGGTACTGGCATAAAAACAGTCATACAAATCAATGGATGGAACAGAAAGCCCAGAAATCAACCCATGCCTTAATGGTCAATTGATATTTAACAAAGGAAGCAAAAGCATACAATGGATTAAAGATAGTCTCTTCCACAAATGGTGTTGGAAAAATTGGACAGCAACCTGCAAATAATTGCAACTAGACCCCAAAAGTACACCTTACAGAAGACTAAACTCAAAATGGATAAAATATTTAAATGTAAGTCACAAAACCATAAAAATCCTAGAAGAAAAAACAGTAAAATCACATGCATAGCTCAGAGCAATATTTTTGCCAAAAATAATTCTGAGGGAAAGGGGAAGACAGGAAAAACATAAATGGGACTCTATCAAACTCAACAGCTCTGCACAGCAAAAGAAACCATCAACAAAACAAAAAGGGAACCCACTGTATGGGAGAACAAATTTGATAATGGTTCACCAGATAAGAGGTTAATCTCCAAATATATAAAGAACTACAACTCAACACCAGAAAGACAAACAATCCTATAAAAAATGGACAAAGGACCTGAATAGACACTTCTCCAAAGTGGACATAGAGATGGCCAATATACATATGACAAAATGCTCAAGGTCCCTAATCATCAGAAAGATGCAAATAAAAACTACAATGAGATATAACTTTACATCATTCAGAATGGCAACTATTAATAAATCAACAAACAAGTGCTGGAGAGAATGTGGAGAATGTGTTCCCTAGTGCACTATTAGTGAGAATGCAATATGTTGCAGCCATTATGGGAAACAGTATGGTGTTTCCTCAAAAATTAAAAGTGGAACTGGCTTTTGACCAGAAAGTCCACTTCTGGGTATATATCCTAAGAATCCCAAAACAGCAATCAGAAAGAATATATTCACCCCAATATTCACACAGCATTATTTACAATAGTCTAGATCTAGAAACAGCCCAAGTGGCCTTCAACTGATGAGTGGATAAAAAAAGCTGTGGGACATTTACACAGTGGAATGCTATTAGGCTGTATAAAAGAAAGAGATATTGCCTTTGGAATATCATGGTTGGACTTGGAAATTATTATGTGAAGTTAAATAAGCCAATCAGAGAAACACAAATACCACATGATCTCACTTAAGATAGAAATAAACTGACCAAAAAAATAAATAAATAAAAATAAGACCAGAGGCATGGATAAATTGTGCAGATCTCAGAGGAGAGAAAAGTAGAGAGGATGTAAAGAGATCAACCAAAGAATATATATGTATACTAGAGGCCTGGTGCACTAAATTTGTGCACTGAGGGGGGGGAGGAATCCCCTCAGCCCAGCCTGCACCCTCTCCAATCCAGGACCCCTTGGGAGATCTCCAACTGCCAGTTAAGGCCCAATCCAGTCGGACATCCCTCTCACAATCTGGGACCACTGGCTCTTAACTGCTCCTGCCTGCCTGCCTGATTGATTGCCCCAACAGCCTCTGCCTGCCTGCTTGCCTGGCCAACCCTCAGTGCTCCCCCCAGACCCCCGCCAGCCTGATCAACCCTAACTCTCCCCCCTGCTGCCCTGATCACCCCTAACTGCCTCTGCTTACCAGCCTGGTTGCCCCAACTGTCCTTTTCCACTGGCCTGGTTGCCCCCAACAGCCCTCCTCCCCCTGCAGGTCACCCCACCCAGCCTGTTGTTTAGTTGTCGCATGAAGGCATCCTGACCAATTTGCATATTACCCTTTTATTAGTATAGACTAGAGGTCCGGTGCACGAAATTAGTGCATAGAGTGAGAGTAGGGGGTGTGGGGGGTGTCCCTCAACCACACTGCACCCTTTTCAATCTGGGACCCTTTGAGGGATGTACAACTGTCAGTTTAGGCTCCATTCCACTAGTGGGATTGGGCCTAAATGGACAGTTGGACATCCCTTTCACAATCCAGGACTGCTGGCTCTCAACCTCTCATCTGCCCATTGCCCCTAATCACTCTTCTGCCAGCCTGGTCCCCCCCAACTGTCCTCCCCTGCAGGCATGGGTCTCCCCACAACTGCCCTCCCCTGCCAGCTTGGGTCCCTCCCAACTGCCCTCCTCTGCCAGCTTGATTCCCCCCAACTGCCCTCCCCTGTAGGCCTGGGTCCCCCCCCCCCAACTGCCCTCCCCTGCAGGCCTGCATCCCTCCCAACTGTTCTCTCTTGCAGGCCATCTTTTGGTGGCCATCTTTGACCACGTGGAGGCAGCCATCTTGTGATGGTCAATTTGCATATTACTTTTTTATTAGATAGGATATGCATAACCTATGGAGACAATGGAGACAGACAATAATATGGTGAAGCCCTAGGGGTTTGGGGGGGGGTTGAGTGTAAGATGGAGGTAAGCAAAGTGGGGGAGATGGGCAACACCTGTAATAGAGTCAACAATAAAAAACTTTTGAGAATAACTTTAATAACTTAATAACAAGTGATGTTTTTCCTGTATTTCAAAGTCTTGATGACCATTATATAAAGTCCTCCAACTTAAACAAAAACAGTGTTAATGATTTTTCACAGTTGACCAATTTTTATTGCAAATGTTCATCATGAAAATATTAATAGTTTTTAATGGCAAGAATTTTAGTTTAAAACTTTTAAAATTATTATATATTTATGAAAATTTTTCTGGTCTCCATTTAATGAAGAAAAGAAATTCAAAAGTGGTATAATTTCATAGTTCATTCTGAATATTAATTTTTGTATGAAATCATTAAATTAAATTATTCATAATTGAGACAGAAATGGAATTTACCAAAATTAGGTTTAAAAATTAGATCAAGTCATATTTTTATTAACACTTTGTAATTGGGCATTTTCCTGCCAAATTGTGTGCTTCATTGTGTGGTAGCATTTGAAACACTTTCCTTTGTGCAGAGGTACATTACAAAACTTGCACATGTACCATATTTCACTGCGTAGTTTATGAGTAGCACACACAACAATGACATAAAACATTTTTATTTTTGCCAGTTCCAACTAGAGGTTCCAATGTATGTTTCCTCATGTCCATTGACAGTCTCCCTGGTGGATCCGATTTTACTCATTTCCCGCAAAAAATGTGTTAAAAATGATTGTTTAAAAATTCTATGCATGCAATGCTTCCTTCTAATAAGTATTCATTTATAAAATACTAGAGGCGCAGTGCATGAAATTTGTATACTAGGAGTGGGTCCCTTAGCCAGGCCTGCACAATCAATCACCCCACAGAGGGAGGCTCCACCCACCCACCCCAGCACTGCTGGCCAGGTAGCTTGAGCTTCCCTCTGCAGGGTGATTGATTGAGGGGCTCTGTGATAGATTATCCCAAAGAGGTAGCCCAGTCCACCCAGTCCCCCCAGAGGGAGTCTCAGGTTACCCACTGCAACACCACTGGGTAATCATGGATCCCCTTAATTGATCACCTCTCCAGTGGTGGCCTGGGCCTCCCTCTGTGGGGCAATCATGGGGCAATGGTTGGGTCTCTGAACAATCACATCACACCCACCTTGGCTAGCCTGGCATCATAGCATGGTTGTCTTGGTGATCTTTCCACTGTTTGGCTGTTTGGTCAATTTACATATTATGCTTTTATTATTATAGATAGCATTCTTAAATTTTTATTACTGAGTTATTTTGACATCTGAGAAAAGCATTCTAGGTCACAATCACAAGTTTCTCTTGCTTATTTTTTGTTTAATTTTAACTATGGTGGTGTGGGATAATTTGAATTGTCAAAATATGAGAAGCATTCTGTATCATACACTAATAGGATCAATTTATTTCAAAATTAATAAATTTATGCCATTGTATACTTGGACAGCCGCTTCTGCTGCCTGCTATACTCTACATTTTTAAATCCTCACCTGAGGATATGCTTATTGGTTTTAGAGACAGGGGAAAGGAAAGAAATAGAGTGTGAGAGAGAGAAATGTGAGAGAGAAACTTTAATCTGTTGCTTTCTGTGTGTACTCAACCAAGGACTATACCAGCAACTGAAATATGTCCCCTGGCTAGGAATCAAACCTGCAATATTTGGGTGTATGGAATAATGCTCCAACCAGCTAAGCCACCCTGCCAGGGCTATCGGGTTTTTGTCCCTCATATTGGTCATAATTTTTTTAACTCTAGTTCTAAATTATAATATTCCCACTCCTCTCTGGTGTCAGTCCACATAATCTATATATTCACTCAAGGAATTTTAAACTGACCTATCCAGAAGAAAACAAAATGTGATCTTCTATACCACTTATATAGTGCTTTTTTCCTACTTAAATCTTTTGAGTTTTATTTTCTATTCTTCTAGTGTGATGTGTGAGCACAAGATCTGGCTCAAAGAAGATGCTCATATGAAATGTATTATTAACAAATTAAGGAAAAGCAGTAAAAACATTGTCCTATTTATACAAGGGTTGATCATTGGCAAAGGACTTGTAACAAGATCATATCATCCTATCTAATAAAAAAGTAATATGCAAAATAACCATCATTCCGCGACAAAGTTGGTGGCACCCATAGCGGTAGGGCAGGATGCTGGCAATGTCACTCTGGCAACATGAGCCCAGCAGGCATTGCCTTGGCAACCGGCAACCCATGAGCAGGTCTCGCTTCCCTGGAGCAGGCAAGCACTGCTAGCGGGCAACTCCCAGAAGGGCCTGCTTGTGGGTCACCTGGCAATTGGGGAGTAGGCAAGACTGGCCCGGCCGTGGGGAGTGCAGCAGGTGGGGCCTACCTGCTTCCCAGTCACAGAGGGGAGATTGGGAAGCAGACAAGGCCAACTGGGCCATGAAGCAGTGTGCAGGTGGGGCCTGCCTCCTTTCCGGTCACTGGGGTGAGATCAGAGAGCAGGAAAGCATGACAGGCAGGCAGCACCCAGACCTGGTCATAGCTCAAGGGGGAGAACAATATGCAGGCGAGGCCAGGAGCTTGAGAGATCAACACAGAGGGGTGCCTTCTCCAAGCTTCCATGGTGTGCCTGGGGGCAGGCCCCCAGCAGATAGATACATACACATAGGGTGACTGCTCTGAGCCTCAGATGCAGCTGGGGGCAGGCCCCCAGCAGACACACACACACACCACGATGTCTACCAGACTGGGGCCATCAGTAGGACATCCACTGAGGGGTCCTGGACTGTGAGAGGGGGCAGGCTGGGCTGAGGGAGCTCCCCCCCCCCCATGCACAAATATCCTGCACCAGACCTCAGTTGTATGTATATAAGACTAGAGACCCAATGCATGGATTCATGCATGGATGGGGTCCCTAGACCTGGCCTGTGATTAGGGCTGATCGGGGCCATCTCGCCCAGCCCCATTTGGGGTCAGGCTGATCGGGGCCTGCCAGCAGGGGGAACGAATTAGGGGAGGGACCATGGGAAGTTGGCCGGCTGCAGGAGGTTAGCTGTGGGCGTGCACTGATCATCAGGGTCCTGCATTGAGCATCTGTGCATGTTATAGCAACTGGTCAGCTGGTCGTTCCAGTCACTCGGTCAGTCCCTTAGCTTTTCTGTATAATTTAACTTGGGAAGTATTTGCATCTTAAACCAAATATATGATACTGCACTTCAAAATCTGTTCATTTTTTGTCCAAATTAAAGTAGTTTTTGAGATTTTTGAAATTGCTTATGTAGGTGATTTGTGCAAAACTCGTTCTCCTTTATTGATTGGAATTTAAGAAAAATATTTAAGGATGTAAATAAGCTTTTTAAAAGAGACATATTTCACATCCTTCCTCAAGCAGCCAATAGAAACAGGTGGAGAGGATGGCTTTTTGGAAGAGGAATAGTTGTTTTTAGGACATAGGATATTAATTCACATTAGAAATATTTTTATTTAGTAAATCTCTATATGCTAGCACAGAAAAAAAGGCTGGATGAAGGCAACAGAGTGGTTATCAAAATAATTTTAAAAAAAGAAAATTACAAAGATAGTGAACATAGTCTAATTTATATTTTTATAACTTACAGATACAGGTGATGAAAATGCTCTTTAATCCAACTAAGTAACAAAGGAGTTTGTTAAGGAGTTTTTGTTTGAGTGTGGATGGAGTGTGTGTCCGTGGTGTGTGTGTGTGTGTCTGGGATGGGTGATGGCCAAGCTTGTACTGGAGGGATGAAAATGTGGATTTTGAACAACAGTTCTGTGTTACTCAAAGGCTTCCTATGTAATGTTTTATTTCATTGAATTCAACCATATGACAAGTAAATAGGAAAGTACATTCGACAAATAAATAAGTACATTTCTTCTACAACACTAAGATTTTAGGTGTCTGTAAAAAAAATAAAAGATAATATTAGAGAATGTACACATTGGTTTCCCAATGACAAGAGAAATCTTAAGAGTTAACTGTAAGTGCACCGTCAAATCAGAAGACAGCCTAGGGAAGATTCCAGGCATCTCCACACGTCTGCCCTGAGTCACAGGAAGGGGCGCAAGTTCTCTGAAACAGTGACGTATTTCCTTAGTCCCCTATCTCCTTGTACATCACAAGTGATTTACTTATATAAATAATTGTTTTTCTGTTTTGGATTTAACTGGGATTGTGGCTCTTTATGTCCCATTTCTTATTAACTAAGTTCGAGTTCCCAAACTAGCATAACGGATTTCCCCTTAGAGAGCATCAAGTGCCACCTCTCGTTAACTGGAGCAAACTTCTGGCTGCAGCACACAACAAATGCAAAGCAAATGAGTAAATAGATACCGAAGTAAAACAGCCACAACCAAGCAAAGCATAGCCTCTTGCCCCCAATTTCATGGGAAAAAGATCCCTGACTTCATTTGCTAGCTTGCTTGTAATGCTACAGTGCTGCTGCCCACGGCCAGCTGCTGTGTCATTGCTCTCTGCCTTTTGCTGCGGATGCCACAGAAAGATGGTGCATGCTAGTTGATATTTGCTGTTTAGACTTTGCTCAACTGTGCACCTGTAATCCTGGAGCACTTCTATTAAGAGGAACAATATATTTTCAATGAGTCCTTTGTGCTTTTTAACTGAATTCCCAGCACACTATAAAATATGTAACATAACTGGATATTATGTATTTTAAAAGAAATGCATTGATAGTCTATTATTCAGAAGATATTTTTGTACTGAACATTTCAATATTATATCTCAGTTGAAAGCACTTAGAAACATTAATCAATCTGGCTTACTGATAAAAAGCATGTGGCAAGTTGTTAGGGTGAATTAGTGATGAAGTCTGAGGAACTTTAAAGGGATATTTGCAAAATGATATTGAAAGGTTCTGAGATTTATTTCCCCCAACTCACTACCAGGCTGCCTTTGAAATTATCAATAATTTGCAGAATGAGAATTTATCACCATATTATAGGCAAGAATGATGCTCGGAAATCATAAACTGATTATTTTCCTAAAGAAGAGTTTGACTAATACAATTTCAAAATAAGAGCCAACTGACAATCTGTTTTTTTCCTACTTAATTTATTTTCCCTTTTATTGAATGTATTGGGGTGACACTGTTTAACAAAATATACAGCTTTCAGGTGCACAATTGCACAACACATCACCTGTAGACTGTATTGTATGTTCACCAACCCCAGTCAAGTCTCCTTCTATCATCATTGATCCCCTCTAGATCTTTTAAAAGCAGCAGCAAGTCAGGAGTGAGAGGGCAGTGCCTTGTGATCTCAATAAGGCCTCTCATTTTAGCACAATGAAAAAGAATGAATATGAGCTTTTGAAATAGATGTAGCTAATGTGCTACTAAATGTCCTTGCCCCTTCTTATCACAGTATTTAGGATTGCCAGATTTAGTAAATAAAAATACAATATACCCAATAATTTCAGTTTCAGATAAGCAGCAATTACTACAAATATGTACTTTTCGTAAAAATTTCATATCCCAAGTTTAACTTGAAGTCCTGTAGTTTATCTGGCAACTTTGTGTAGAATCAGTCCTTGAAGGCTTCCTCTAAAGCAGCGTTTTTCAACCAGTGTGCTGCAGGGATTTTTAAAACATGCAGTACCTCACTATTTAGTCAGGAGCACTGACCTCTTTTCCCTTAGATTGTCAAATAAAGAAATGACAACAACCAATACAATAGCTGTCCAGTGTGAATTAATCGAAATTATAACTTGTTTTTTTTTGTTAGATCAGCAAAAATATATTTTCCATGTGCCACAGAATTTTGGTAATTAGTTTACGTGTGCCTTGAGATGAAAAAGGTTAAAAATCACTGATCTAAATTAATACTTGGCTCTGTTTTTTGTAGAAAACCATGACCGGGTTCACTAATTGAAAAACTTTTGGGAGCCCTCTCAAACATCTTAGTTATGCAGAGAACTATTTAGCAAAAGAACAAGCAATCATAATTTCAAAAGCAAGGTTTGTGTAGATATTACAGCCTCTCACTCATGCATGTGACAGTACATGAGTGACAGCTCAGAGTTTAAGGGCTAAAATGACTATTTGCAAAACTCGGCTCTGTCATTTAGTAACTATATGACTTTGGGCAGGTAACTGCACTCTTTCTGTTTTCTCATCTTGAAAATGGGGCTAATAATAGTATCTACCCCATAGGGCTGGTTTTAGGTTTCAATGTAATAATCTATGTACTGTGTAACACTAAAAACAGTGTCTGCCACATAGCAAGTGCTCAAAAAACACTGGCTCATATAATAATCCCTTAGTAGTATTGATCAAAGTATGTTAATACCATCAGTTACCATGAGAAGAAAAATAACACATTGGGGTTCTCCATCCCGGATATGAAACTGTTCTAAGAGCTTTTCTGTGACATCATTGCAGTTTGTTTGCTCTGAAATGCTTCTCAGATATGCTATAGCCAAATGCCTCTTTTATTCAAGGAAGTTAACTGGGTACAAAAGGGTAGCTGTGGCAGTGCAGGGCAAAGAACCTAAACCCAGGATGTCTAATTGTCAGTATTCAGTACAGTGACACTTTTAAAAGGTGAATTATGGGATCTTGGGTTTCTGATTCAGTGATTAAGTAGGAGATGATTTTCTGCAAATGTGCCCACATGATGCTTATGCCATTGTTCTGTGAAGGACACTTTGCATAGCAACGAGCTGAGAGGGCATTAGGACTTCAGGGAATGCGGGAGGTTATAACTAAAAACAATTTTATAATAACTTACCAGAATATGTTTAAAATGGATATATTTCATATTTGAAAAGAGAATTGCTTGGTCATAGTATATAATGAATCAAAAACTCTTGTTTAAATATCTTACGCAATAAAATACTAAGTGAAAGTAAAACCCAAAAGGTATCACTCTTTATTCTTTCATTTATCCCCATTACCTAATGCACTTTATTTTCAGAAAAGCTAATTAAATATTAATGAAAAATATAACAACAAAAAACTTACCTTACACTCTTCTCACAGACTGTCTCCCTTTTTCCACTCATTCTTTCCCACAGATATATCAAATAGAATTATTTCCATTGTGTAGGAAATGTCCTGATAAATTATTATAATTAAGGCTTATTTTAGACTAGAGGTCGGGTGCATGAAAATTCATGCCCTGGAGAGGGGGTCCCTCAGCCTGGCTGCCCCTTCTCACAGTCCAGAAACCCTCAGGGGTGGGAGGTGACCCAGCCATCAGGAGATGGTGATGCCCCCATTACACCTCTGCTGCTGCCACTGCTGACAGCACAAGTCTCGGCTGGCCCTGGTTACCTGAGCCTTGGGCGGCCCTGAGCAGCTAGGGGTTGAGGGGACTGGGCACCGCCAACTTGTGGCTGTGGGTGCCACCATCTTTGAGGGTGTGATAGTCAATTAACATATACTCTCCTTATTGGCTGTGGGCACTGCCATCTTTGAGGTCAGGGCAGTCAATTAGCATATCCCCTCCTTATTGGCTGTGGATGCCACCATCTTTGTGATGGCATGAAGGTCAATTAGCATATTCCCTCTTTATTAGATAGGATTAGGATGCTAGGGTAGCTCTCTCTGAAAAAGTGATTTTTGAGCTAAAGGATAAATAAAGGTTTTTGATTTTTAAAAATAAGGTAGAAATGGGTAAAGGAAGAGATATTCATTTCATTTATTGTCATCATTTGCTTACAAATTTTGATGGATGATTATTTCAAGTTTATTTTATTTCTCTTTAAACTCCTTCGTAGGTAGAAGTAGCTTGCTGTGTGTCATCTAATGAAGAATGCCTTGAAACCTGATGATAAGAGGTGATGTCATATCACACTTTCTTTGTGGTAAAGATATATTTGTCTTTATTTTCTTTCACACTACTGCTGCTTTACAGAATTATGTTAGCCCCTGATCTCTTGCAAATCATTAGTTGTTATAATTCAGGAAGGGCTGTTAGTTATTTGTCCAATTAATGATGCACAAGACAGTTCCTCAACATTTTTTCTATTTCAGAAGAATATGAACTATTTACACTTTGCTATGTGATTCCTATTATTTTTGAGAGGCAATAATTACATATTTAATCATATTAGATGAAATCACATTTAAAATGTCAACTGGTACAATTTCTAATATGCTTTTAAACCTTGCTATATCTTTCATCTCTCAGATTTTGCTCAAACAGGTTTCTCTTGCCCATCTCTGACTCGCTGTTACCTACCGGAAAGAATGGGCACTCCCTCCTTCTTAGGTGTGCTCTGCCCATTTGGCAAGCTTACTCAACAAATTTACTCCAGTTAATGAGGAAACAAAACATTCCAGTTCTGTGGAAATTGCTCCCACTGTTCCCTTTATGCAGTTCTTTCCCTGGCCTCTGTAGTTCCTATGTGTTAATAGTATTTAGTGGAAGACTTGCTGGCAAATATAACCTTCTCTCTGTACAGTTTTCTCTCTCCTGGCACTTTGCCTTGAGAATTCTAGCTCCTTTACTTTCCTCAAAACAATGAACTCTGTCTTGGTTCACTCTGTTCACTAGTCTTTCTTTACTTTGTCCTACTGAACTCCCACCCCCATTTCTGAGCTCTATAGCCCTGCAAGTGGAAAGATAGGACAGTTGTGGAACTCATTTATTGCCTTTCTTTCAGGTATCACTGTCCTTCACTGCTTGTTATCTGAGTCTCAAAACCATTTTCTCATGTTGATGTCTAGTTTGTTGTTTGTTTAGGCGGGTAGTCTAAATTTGATCCCTATTAATAAGAGTTCCTCCTGGGAGTCAATGACTACACAATTTTTGTTCCCTTTAAGCATTTTTTTTTAACTTCCTAAGGCAAGAATCTAAGAAGTTAAATAAAACAATTTTTGTAAAGCAAAACAGAAGCTTCAACTGTCTTATGGGTCTGAGAAAGCAAAAATAAAACAAAACAATAAAAGGCTGTAGTTCAGTACTCATCAGTGAAAAAGGGTCTTAGTAAATGATCCATATTCCAAGATGGAAACCTTTAAAGGGTTATATCCCAGAACCCTAAGCAAACCCAAGGCAGAAAAAGGTCTTATTAAAAATGTACCCTTGAGTAGGTCGGCTCATCTATTGCTTGTTTTGATTTGTCCCACTCCGTTTTTCAGAGAAAAGGGTGAATCCTCTCTAGAAGAAGATGGCAGCATCCAGAGGCCCTGTAATGTTTCTTACACAACATATGAAATCCAATAACATATTACAAGTACACTAAGAAGAGGCCCAAGAAAATATTATGAAAAGATCTACAGGTACACACGAGAACAATGAAATGATGGAGTTATTTGTGTTTATACACAAAGGTTATAAAATAATTGTGATTGATATATTCAAGAAAATTGATGATAAAATAAGTAATTTAACTAAAGGAATTGGAATAAAAATCGGACAAAAATTATACAAACCCAAAAATTAAAATTGAAGACTCAACAGTTTAATTCAACAACATATTGAACAGAGGAGAAAGAGCATGAGTGAGCTGGAAAATATTCAGATTGAAACACCTAAATAAAAAACACAAAGTAGAGCATAAGAGAATTTAGGGATAAAATTAAAAGGTCTAACAAACAAATAGCTGACATTTTAGAAATGATAAGAGTTAGAGATTAGCCAAAGAACTTATATGCATATATGCATAACCTATGGGCACAGACAATAGTGCAGTGAAGGCTTGGAGGTGGGGTGAGACCACAGTAAAGGGAGTAAATGGGGGCAAAGGGGACATCTGAAACTCTTTCAACAATAAAGATAAATTTTAAAAAGAGTATATGGGGCAAAAGCAACCATAAGGGCTATTATATCTGTCCATCTAGCAATCTGTGCTTTTATGTAACTGAGTAAGGTATACAATATGCATTTATTTTTGTCATGTTTATATAAAGCCGATTGAAATTAGTCATATAAAGTTCAAAGTTTAAGAAGAAAGATGGCATGAATCCTTAGATTAGAAGTATATTTTGAAAACTAAGCAGGATAAAGAAAAATAAATTCACATCCAGAATATGATGTGAACATGATGGTCGTGGGGGATGGTTATTTTACAGCTGTCCTGGGAATTCTTCGTCGTTAGGGACCTCAAGATGTCTGACTTCGACCCTTGGGCACTATCAAGGCAGTGAGGTTCATGACTTGCTGCTTAGGATTTGAAATTCCCTGGGTAATCCCTAAAAACAGATTTTTACTGGTGATTTGCACCCAGCATAATCGGTTAGGCAGCCTGGATTGACCAAAGAGGCATGAAAGACTCCACTGGGAACTTCTGCCTTGAGCTAAGATTCATTGCACAGAATTTGTGATTCAAACTGAAGAAGTACATATGTCCATGTGTGAATAAAGGCGCTGGTAAGCTTGCATCTGGATGTTTCTAAGAACTCTAATTAAATTGCTTATACTTACTTTCTCTTGCTGTACCTTATCTTTTCCCTTTAAATAAAACCTTAGGTTTGTATGCTCTATGGGTTCCTATGAATCCTTTTAAATATTTGAACTTGTGAAGTTCTTGTAATAGTTAAAAAATAAAACATTAAAAAGGAAGAGAAAAAAAATTGTTAAACTCACCAATAAAAGTGAAAGATATGGACCATATCTGTCTAATAACCAATCCCTTGTTAGAAATAGTATACATTAGAAGATGAATACCTTTTTTGACATTATGAAAAAAAAATTTCTCTCAGAATTTTATAGAGCAAATTTTTAAAATATACTTTTATTGATTTCAGAGAGGAAGAGAGAGGGAGAAGGAGATAGAAACATCAATGATGAGAGAGAATTATTGATGGGCTGCCTCCTGTATGTCCCTAACTAGGGATCAAGCCTGTATCCTGATCGGGAATTTAACTGTGACCTCAACCACTCTAAGACACATCATCCAGGACAAATTGTTTTTAAACTACTGAGTAAAATGAAGACATTTCCAAATAAAAAGAGACAAAGTAATTTTCTCCACAATTATGTTAATAAATATTTGATGATTTTCATAAAGAAAAGTAAACCCAGGAAAATGTCAAGAGGGCAAGCACACACTATATTACATGCATCAATAAACCAAACTATTAATTATAAAATGTGAATATCTTTACTTTGGAATATCAAGCAATATTGAGGTGAAGGCAGAGTATAGAACACTAAAGTTGTTCACCATTAGAAATATTAAATAACTAATGTATTTTAAAATATAGGTAAATATATTCGTTTAAAGTGTAGCGCAATCCACAATTGTACCAAATGTCTAATTGTGAAATACAGGCCCAGGTTTTTCCTAAAACTGGATAAATCTCTAGATGAACTGATCAACTTCTGTGGAGTCCGGGCCTTGAGGCAGCCTCCGCCTCCCACAGCACAGGCTTGCCCGTAGGCTGCACGACAGGCATTCAGAGCAAATTCCTATTCTTTTTGCTTAGTTGTATCTTCTGAAATTTCCAATAAACTTGTGCTAAAGTAACGAGAGTAAAAATAATATACATTAATAAAAATAACATAGTATAACAAATAAAAATAGGTACAGACAGAAACTGAAGCCCTGAGATTTCTCCCTGGTTTCACGGGGCTGCTGGCGGACCGGACTCCACTGTCCCGCTCCTCCCCACTCCGAAAGCCGCCGTGGGCCCTGGGCATGGAGCGGGAGGACGTGGGTCCAGACGGAGACAGCTGAGGCGCACGGCTGCACCGTCCAGCCACGAGGGAGGAGAAATGTGCCCTCCTCGCTGCAGCAATCTGGGCCCCTGACCCCGGGGGGACTGCAGACAAGGTCCCTGAGTAAGCAGTGTGCGTGATGGGACAGACGTGGAAGGACAAGCCAAATGTTCACGACCGACTGGCCAAGGCGAATGGCTGCTGCAACACAATGAGGAATTCCAAGCTGTGGCAGGAACTAGGTGCTGCGCCAGGAGATGGGGAGTCCGGCCCGCAGGGGTCCGGCCAGGTGGGGGCTTTGCATCTTCAAGCTATGGCTCCGCTACCAGGTGTGTTACAGATCCAGGGGGACAACACTGATGAGGAAATCACCCAGCACTTTGAGGGCTGCCCCGCGAACCTGGTGGTGTGCGATGGGGCTCCCGATGTCACTGACCTCCGTGATGTGGCTGAGCTCCTCCTAGCCTCTCTGAACATCGCTGCACACATCCTGAAGCCAGAGGGCTGCTTCATAGCTAAGATCTTCCTGGCTGGATGTGACACTGATCTACAGCTGCGTGTCTTCTTCTCCAGCGCACACTGTGCCAAGCCAGGGCGCCAGCATAGAGGCCTTCACTGCCTGTGAGGGTTATGACCCTGGAAGGCTCCCTTCCTGACCTGGCGAAACCCCTGCTCGACCACTCTGCTGATCCAGAGCTCAACTACATGGTCCCACCCGCATCATTGCGTCATTTGTGACCTGTGGGGATCTGAGCTTCTATGACCTGGAGGACGGCTCAGAGCCCAAGTACACTCCACCCACGCAGCCCCCATCTCACCTCTGCCCAGGAGGCCTGCACATTGAAGAAGAGGGGGCAATTGACCAAGGAGATCCATCCCCAGCACTGTCCCATCAGCACAGTGGACACATTGTCCCAGCCCCTGCCTGCCCCACAGCGCCACACTCTGATGGCCTCTGAAGTGGAAGACAGTGACATGAATTGTTCACCTTAACACATGAAGCTGGCAGTCAGCGACAACTCTGAAGCTGTTTGCCGTCAAGAGAACCAGACTTACATTAGTTTCATTGCATTAATGAACTTGTTTTTCAAATATCTCTCAAGGGATCCTGAAACAAGCTTCAAGTGGAACCTACAATGACCACCATGAACACAGCCAGGAAGGAAACATCATGGAATGTTCATTTGAACCACAGAAGGGGTTTTTGACTGAGATCTGGCCTCTCTCTGACTCTTCCCAGGGGTATACCTGAATTTGATGGAGGAAAACATTACATCTTCATTTTCACTACTATAACTGAAATTTAGCTTTATTCCAAAATAAGAATTCTAGCATGAAATCATGATCATAAAAGCAGAGCCTGTGACTTTCCCACCAAACCAAATCAAATCAGTTCATTTTTACAGTAGGGTTGTTAGGGGAGGGGAGGGGATGAATCAGAAAATATTACGGTCATCACTAGTTGGCGTCATGGGATATCTT
Source organism: Murina feae (assembly GCA_004026665.1). Lineage (NCBI taxonomy): Eukaryota > Metazoa > Chordata > Mammalia > Chiroptera > Vespertilionidae > Murina > Murina feae. Next base: position 49,260 of record PVJC01003116.1, read on the forward strand.
ATAATTTGATTTACTGATAAAAAAGAACATATAATACTGCAAAAAAGGAGAAAAAATTAAGCATATCAAAAGGAATATAGATATGAATATTTTAAAATAACAAAACTACATTATGAAATATTATATTCATATATGAAATATTATAACATTTGTATACTTAAACTATCTTTTTTCAGGAGTAAATCAATCATTGTTATTGTCTTAAAAAGTGATATTCTGAAAAATATAAATAATCATTAACATTTTCACAATGATAATCTATGCATTCAGAAACACATGTTTATATACCTTGCACTTTTTTATTTGATTGTTTTATCCTTATTGATTAGTAGGAGTTCTTTTTATTTAACAGAGAAGAGTTAATAAATGAATCTGGCAATGTAGCAAGACACAAAATTAACACCCAGAAATCTATGGGTTTTTTTATACACCAGCAATGAACTCACAGAAAAAGAACCTAGAAAAAATAATCCCATTTAACATTGCACCAAAAAATTTTTTAAAATACCTAGGAATAAACTTAACTAAGGAGGTAAGAGACCTATACTTGGAAAACTGCAGGACATTGAAAAAAGAAATAGAGGAAGACATAAAAAAAATAGAAGAAGATACTGTGTTCATGGGTTGGTAGAATCAACATCATTGAAATGTCCTTACTACCCAAAGCAATTTATAGATTCAATGCAATCCCCATTAAAATACCAACAGCATATTTCACAGACTTAGAAAAACTCTCCAAAAACTCATCTGAAATAAAAAAAAAGATCCCAAATAGCCACAGCAATTCTGAGAAATAAGAACAAAGTTGGAGGGATCACAATACCATATATCAAGCTATATTACAAAGCCATGGTTCAAAAAACTGCCTGGTACTGGCACAAGAACAGACATATAGATCAGTGGAATAGAACGGAGAACCCAGAAGTCGATCCAAACCAATATGCTCAATTAATATTTGACAAAGGAGGCAAGAGAATACAATGGAGTCAAGACAGTCTCTTCAATAAATGGTGCTGGGAAATTTGGTCAGACACATGCAAAAAAATGAAGCTAGATCACCAATTTACACCATACAGAAAAAACAAACTCAAAATGGTTAAAGGACTTACTAGTAAATGTAAGATGAGAAACTATAAAAATCTTAGAAGACTCCATAGGCAACAAAATATTAGACACATGTCATAGCAATATCTTCATTGATACAGCTCCTAGGCCAATGGAGATTAAGGAGAAAATAAATAAATGAGACTACATCAAAATTAAAAGCTTCTGCACAGCAAAAGAAACCATCAATAAAACAACAAGAAAGCCCACTGCATGGGAGGACATATTTGCCAATGCTATTTCAGATAAGAGTTTAATCTCCAAAATTTACAGGGAACTCATACAACTTAACAAAAAGAAGATAAACAATCCAATTGAAAAATGGCAAAGGACCTAAATAGACACGTTTTGAAAGAGAACATACAGAAGGCCAAGAGACATATGAAAACATGCTCAAAGTCACTAATCAACCAAGAGACGCAAATCAAAACAACAATGCGGTACCATCTCACACCTGTCAGAATGGCTATCATCAACAAATCAACAAACAACAAGTGCTGGAGAGGATGCGGAGAAAAAGCCACCCTCGTGCACTGCTGGTGGGAATGCAGACTGGTGCAGCCACTGTGGAAAACAGTATGGCGTTTCCTCAAAAGACTAAAAATGGAACTCCCATTTGGCCCAGTAATACCACTTCTAGGAATGTATCCTGAGAAACCAGAAACACCAATCAGAAAGGATATATGCACTCCTATGTTCATAGCAGCACAATTTACAATAGCTAAGATTTGGAAACAGCTTAAGTGCCCATCAGCAGATGAGTGGGTTAAAAACCAGTGGTACATCTACACAATGGAACACTATGCTGCTGTAAAAAAGAAGAAACTTTAACATTTGCAACAACATGGATCAAGCTGGAAGCATTATGCTAAAGCAAATAAACCAGTTGGAGAAAGGTAAATGTCACATGATCTTACTCATATTGGGATATAACGATCAATATAAACTGATGAACAAAAATAAATCCAGAGACAAGGTAGCACTGAATAGACTGTCCAACCTCAGAGAGAAGGCAGGGATGGGGTTGGAGGGTGGTTAGAGATCAAACAAAGGACTTGTATGCATTCATATTAGCATAACCAATGGATACAGACTCTGGGGGCAATTGAAGTTTGTCCTCAAAGATAAGAGTGGCAGTGGGGGGAATCAATTGGGTTAAAAGGAGACATATGTAATACTTTAAACAAACAAACAAACAAGAAAAAGAGGTATATGTGTTGCCAATATATTATTATGTATTTTCGTTATTTATATATATTTAGAAATAGCTCTTATAGATCTAATTGTCAATGTTATGTAAAATTAATCATTATTTTCAATGTGGTTAACATTTTTCTTAAGTTAAAGAAAATATTTTTGCCTAAGATCATAAAGACATTCACCCAGCATACCTATGGAAAGCTCTATAAATTATGAGAATTAAGTACTTTTCATAGTTTAGAGATACAATTTACCTGGAATCAATTTTAATCTATGTTGTGAGTTAATGGTTAAAATTATTTTGTTTTTTAATAGATATTTCCTTGATCTAGCACAAATCTTTGGGGAAAAAATGAAACATCCATTTTCCACCTTATGGTTCTGCAAAATTGGTCACAAATCTAGTAATCTTTGATATTATAGGAGATTTTCTATACTATAGTCTATTTGTCTCTACTGCCAATACTTAATTATTGTAGCTTGAAACAATTTTCTTGCTATATGGTTGAAGAAATCCTCTCAAGTTGGTTCTTTCTCTTCCATATAAATCAAGAATCTTTTGTTATTTTCAGTAAAAAACAGATTTGGACTGTAACAGCATTGAATCTATAGATGAATTTTAGAAGAATCAACCTATCCAGAATATTGAACATTCTATTTCATTAACATGTTATATCCTTTTGCTAAGTTAGTTATTTCTCAGTATTCTGAAAAATATTTTATATTTATCTGTGCAGAGTTCCTTTTTATCTTTAATAGGACAATTTCCTCAGTATTTTGTTGCTATTTTAAATGATATTTTTATGAATTCAATTTCCTAATTATTTAATGTACTATGTAGAAACTCAATATTTTATGTATCAATATTATATACTCATTAACCTTTATTGTGCATATGCACATTCATCAAATGTTCTATGGACAAAAATATGCCATGACAAAAACATTTATTGAGACCAATAAGAATAGCTATTCAGGAATCATTATTCAGACAGAAATCCAAGTAATATTTCTGTTAGGAGACAAAGACTATGGATATCTTACCTAATAATAGACAAACATGTAAATTAACCATTCCTCCACTATGCTCACCAGCCAATTAGGAGAGTATGCAAATTAACCCAACAAATATGGCGGTTAATTTGCATATACACACACCCAGCAGCCTGGGTCCTGGGAACATCATCAGGCACCTAGGTCACTCTGAGGTAGGCCACATGTGGGTGCTGAGCAGCCTAGGAAGGCCTGAGCCAGGAGGCTACTGGGCAGGGCCTGAGCCTGTGATCAGAACCAAAGGAGCCCCTACTCAGGCCTAAAGCCTCAACCAGAGGTGTTAGGCCTGGGCAGGGGCTGATGGGAGGGAGCTGGGGTTCCCCTGCCCAGGTCCTGAGGCTTTAGGCCTGGACAGAGGCCCAGCCAGGTATCAATGTGAACTACAGAGGAAACACCTTTTCTGACTGCTCATTGGCTAAGCTCCCTGTATGCCACTGGTAATATTCTTAGTAACTTGGGTAATAAGAATCCCTAAAGGTGATCTAGGGTTTTTCCATCACACTCCTGGAGAAAAAAAATAAAGGTCTACTGCTGGAGGGCTAAGAAATGTCATATCCTGCCCTAGTTGGTTTTGCTCAGTGCATAATGCCTCAGCCTGCTGACTGCAGGGTCTGGGTTCAATTCTGACCAAGGGCATGTACCTAGGTTGCAGGCTTCTCCCTGGCTGGGGCCCAGGTCAGGCCTCAATGCAGGAGGCAACCAATCAAAGTGTTCCTCTCATTTGAATGTTTCTCTCTGTCTTTCCCTTTCTCTTCCACATTCTCTAAAAACCAATGAAACATAACCTCAAGTGAGTATTAAAAAAAATAATAAAGAAAGAAATGTCATATTCTATGAAAGACACATCTTGAAAATGCCTAAAGAAAGTTGTCATTTTTCTCATGGTGAAGGGACTGGTGTCCATGTTGATGAGAACACCTTGGTGGCTGCAGTGACTGACAGTGGCTGCAGCAGCGGGGTGATGGGGCTGGTGGCTTCCCTTTATTAGCCTTGTTGCCTCCCACAAATGGAGGCCAGACCGCAGCTTAGGCCTACTCCCCAAGGGTAATGGGGAACAGGCCTATGCTGCCAGTAGGACATCCCCTGAGGGCTCCCAGTATGTGAGAGGGGGCAGGCTGGACTGAGGAACCCCTCTCCCCCAGTGCATGAATTTCATGCTCCAGGCGCCTAGATTATAATAAGGGGGACAATTATATCAAGGAAAGGAAGGCATTCTAAATAGAACAGATAACATAACATAGTGATATTAATTCTCAACAACGATTTTAATTTCCAGTCCATCAGCCATGTGTCTGGTAGTCACACTATGTGATATCTTATTATCTTTGCAAACAATTATTTGGGAAACAAGATTGCTTAGGCTATTTTGCCCTATTTTTAACATTCTAAGGTTTGAGGTATGACATGCAAGGCAGGTCCTTAGCATGGCAGTTCTGGCAGTTAATTTTATTTATTGGGGTGGCACTGGGTAATAAAATTATATGTGTTTCAGCTGCATAATTCTACAACCCATCATCTGTGTACTGTATTGGGTGTTAACCATCCCAAGTCAAGTTTTTGTCCATCATCATTTATTTCCCCTCCTCTACCTCCCCTTACCTGACACTTCCCTGACAATCACCACACTACTGTTCATGTCCATGTGTTTTCTCTTTTAACTGTATCCCCATTACCCCTTACCTAGCACCCCCCGTAACAGCTGTCTGCCTGATCTCTACTTATGATTCTATTTCTATTTTGCTTGTTAGTTCATTTTGTTCATTGGCTTCCACATATGAGTGAAATCATATGGTACTTTTCTTTCTCTGACTGGCTTATTTCACTAAGAATAATGCTCTCCAGGTGCATTCATGCTGTGCAAAGGGTAAGAATTCTTTCTTTTTTATGACTGACTAGTATTCCATTGTGTAAGTGTACTACAGCTTTTTTTATCCACATCTATTAATGGACACTTGGGTTGCTTCCACATCTTGGCTATTGTAAATAACACTGCACTGAAGATAAGAGTGTATATATTCTTTCAAATGAGTGTTTTGGGTGGGCCATTTTTTTAATGGCATCAAGTTTAAAGGGGACTAAGATTTGAATTAGTGTGTTCCCTTTCTCTCCTCTGGAAAAGTGATTAAGATTTACATAATTTCTTTCTTAAATGTAGATCAACTTTAAATCACCTTTCCTTAGTGTTTTTGTTTTCTTTGTTTTTGTGAGGGGGTATTTGTAATTATAAATTCAATATTTTAATATTATCAGTGTTCATATTGCATATCTGGGAAAATAGCATTTTTCTTAGATTTTTGTCAATTTTATTTACATTTTCAATTAATTTTAGCTAAACATAATAGCATTCTCTTATGAATTTATTAATTTGAAAGTAACTTATTATATAAGTGAGTGTAATATTTTCTACTATGTCATTAGTTTATCATAATGTAATATTGATTTATCTGATATTTATTATTGCTTATTAAGTCAGACACAGAAAATCTGAGTTAATATTTCTTATTTTGGTGGTAAATTTGCCTATTTTTTCTCTTAGTTTTGTTAACTAATTGTTGCTTTATATATTGAGAGGAGATTTCAGTAGTTATATATAATTTTATAATTATAATGAACTGAGAATTTAACATTATGAGAGATTCTACTTACCATTTTCAGTAATTTTTATACCTTTAAGTTTAATTTACCTGGTATTAGTATACTTATACAATATATTTTTAAGAATTTTTGTTTCCCTGTTAACTTTTACCTCTTTGTATTTCAACTATTTTTTTTTAGAATTTAAGCATGTCTTCAATGAGCAATATAGATTTGCATTTCTGCTTCTAACCAGCGTAATATTTTTCTATTTCTTGAAATATTTAATGCATTTATAGTTGTTATAGCTGTTTATATATTTATGCTTATCTGTCATGCTGCCATTTGTTATATATTGCTCCTTATTTTTTAAAAAAATTTCTATATAGTCTCGGTTGTATGAATTGAATAAGTATATTTTTTCAATTGGATTGTTTGTTTTAAATACTTCACTTTCTATTATTTATCATAGAGATTAAAACTTGATTTGACATATTAGAGTTAACATAAATTATTGTACCACTTCCTAGAAATGCAAATAATTTAGTCTTTATGATAACATATCAATCTATATGTTATTGTTGTTGTATATTTTAATTTGATATATATTTTAGATTCCCTAAATATATTGAAATTATTATTTTATAGAGTTAACTTTTATTCATTATTTTTTAATCCAGACATTTAGACTTTCTATTGCTTTTCTTTTTTCCTACATATTTATACTTTCATTTGGGATCTTTTTTGTCTATAAAGACAACATTTCTTTTTAAAATCTTTATTGTTGAAAATATTACATATGTCCCCCTCATACCCCATCGATGTTTTAGCCCTCCTCTGCCCCATCACCTTCCCCTACCCCCAGGCCTTCACCACCCTATTATCTGTGTCCATGGGTTATGTATATATGCATATCAAAGGTAACATTTTTAAAATTTTATTTTCTTTAGTCTTCATTGCTCTGGATGAATACTTTGCAGTATTTTATCTTTTGTTTATTTTCTAAGAATGTGTTCATTTCATCTTTGACTTTTTTAGAGTTAAGGTATAGAATTCTAGATTGAAAGCACTTTCAAACTATCATCTCTTTATTTTTTGACTTTCATTGTTCATGATGAGACAGAGATAATATGTCTTCTTTTTGGCTGTTATTAAGATTGTCTTTTTGTTACATTGGTTCTCAAATATAGCTAGAGTTGGTTTTTTTTTGTATTGATACAGTTTATATTTTTGAAAACTGACAAATTATGACTCTAATTTCTTACATTTGTTTCTACCTCATTTTCTCTTTCTTAAACTACAAAAGTATTTCTATGATATTTTCCATTGTATCTGTTTTCATTTTTTCTCTATGCTTTAGTCTAAGTATATTCTTTTTTACCTATATTCCAATTTACAATTAAATCCAATTCTGCTTAGATAATTTTCCTCATCCCAATTTTTAAGTTCTAAATTTTAGCTATTGCATTACTCACTTCTATAAATTTAAACTATACTTTCTATCAGAAATCACTCTTTTATAAGTCTCTTGGTCATTCACTGTGATTTTAAAAAAGGTATGTGCCTGATGACAGCCTTAAATTAATCATTAAGTTAAAAAAAATATTACATATCTCAAAAATACTACTAAGGAAATAAAAAGGTAAGTCAAAAGCAAGAAAAAGACTTTTCTCCAGAAATTAATAGCAAATTATATATCCAAAATGAAAAAGTAAATTGTAGATAAATGTTTAGAGAAGGGGCAGGGGGCAAGGGTGGGCTAGAAGGGCTCAATGTGAGGACAAAGGGAATATCTGTAATACTTTCAACAATAAAGATACACTGTAAAAAAAAGGAAACCCTTCAATATGTGACAACATGGATGAACTTTGAAGATATTATGCTGAGTGAAGTAAGTCAGTCACAGAAAAATATATATTGCATGATTCAACTTACATAAGTTGCCTAAAATTATCAAACTTATAGAAGCAGAGAGCAGAGCAGTGACTGCCAGAGGCAAAGGGCAGAAGAAAAAGGGAGCTGATAAACAACATATATACAGTTTAGGTTATGCAACATTAGTAAGTTCTAGAGATCTGCTGCACAACACTATGTTTATGGACAACAGCATCTTATTATACACTTAAAAATCTTTAAAAGGGATAAATCTCATATTAAGCTTTCCCCACAATAACATGAAAAATCTTAAAGAAAAAAGAAAATGAATATATAAGCCACAGTAGAATAAACATGTAAGAGATGATAAAGTTTATTACTACTTACATAAATTTAAATTAAAACTAAAGACTATTCTCTAATAATCAGAACGGCAAAAGTTAGACATTAAATGTATCGTTAAATTTTGAAGAAAGAATTCTCTTACATTGGTCACGGGCATATAAACTGTTACAATCATTTCAGAAACAATTTCATATTTTATGAAAAATTTATAGATGCTCATACTCAATAATCCATAGTTTTAAGTATAGATTTTAGAGAAGTTTTACCATTTTTGCCCGTTAAACAACATAGAATATATTTATTTTAGCACTGCTTCTTTTTAAAAAAATGTGGAAATAATGTAAATGACCATTCAATCAAAAGGAAAAAAATAATTATGCTATGTTCTGGAGTACTTCAGTTCTTCTCATATCAATTTTTAGCAACAACCAAATAGAATATAGATGCACTTGATTCTATTGGAACACACCAGCCTTTCTTCAAAAATATTTTCCACACTTCTATACAATTTTGTAGAGCAATCCAAAGCAAGAGGCTATCATGAGAAATGACTATTCCTCTTTCCCTATCTATCTGCACATCACTCTAAACAGTTGAATATATTACAGTTCCAACGTTTCACTCAAATGCTTATCTTCCATTCAGCTCTGGGCACCCACTGACCCACTAAGGGTAGTCAGCCTCCCATATGTTTCTTTTAGTAAGGCTGTTTTAATATGATGTTTTCATCCGCCAGCTCATTTTTTTTTTGTCAAAAATCTAACTAGATAAAACATATGCTCATCATACAGCCTGAGAGCACTGACAAGTATTAGTCGCATAGAGAAAACCATGTGATGGAGTTTACTCTCTCTTCACTTCATTATTCTTCCCTTTCCTAGGAATTCTCATGGACTGCATTCTTCTTTCCTTTTTCCTATGCATTGGTTCATTTTATTGGTCAACAATATTATACTGTATTGTACTGTAAAATTATTGTATTATATAGCTGAAGCTAAGGAATGAGAAGGAGTAACAGCAGGTTTAATTTTTACCTTCATTTTTACCTTATAACCTTTCTTTTGATAACACAGACACTTACCTGACCAAAAGTTTAAAAATTAATGAGAGAGAGAGAGATTAAGAACGGAATGGAGGTTAGTGTGTTCACAGCAAACAGTTTTAATTTAGACATGGTGTGACAGCAAGTTTCTCCTTGAACCCAGACACTCTTCTGAATCCTGCCTACTGCTATGCCAATTGTCAGAGCACTCGCTGCTTTATCTTGCCTACTGGTCTAAGTGTGAGAGCACAGTTTAATTCTTGGAGTACTTACCCCTACATTCTGCTCAAAATGCCAATTGTGAGAGCCAGCTTCTCTTTGAACGCTGCTCACTGTACTCAGTGTTGAAAGCATAGGTCCTTCATCCTGCCAGCTACGCCAACTATTGGTCCCAAGCCACTCTGCCAGTGGTGGACCTTCTTGGATGCCAGGTGGTAGATGGAGAAGCCATGAGAAGTCATGGATATATAAGAGAATCTTTATTGTAGAAGCCAGTGGCCATGTAGCCATTGCTGGCAAGGAGCCATTAGACAAAGCAGTTCTCCAAAGTAAAGTCCCATACAGTACGTAGCCGCACACCAGCTAGTTCACAATACATCTTTCCATACAGTAGTAGCCTCTGTCCCCACAGCCATTATCTGAGCAGCCATCACTGCCTCTAGACCCACAGCCCCTCATAGTAGCTGCATCTGCGCTCACTCACTTGAGCAGCCTCAGTAACATATTTTAATACTACTTAGACAAAAGTGGCTTCTGCTAGAAAATAGTGACATTAATCTTTTGGGTTATAGATGCCTTCACAGTGTCTGCATCCTTGCACGTATGTACAGTCCTTGGACACCTTTATTAAGATTCCTATGCTCAGAGTGGCCTTGGACATCCAGGTACTTTGAACAAAGCTTCGATATTCCAATTGGCATACTCTCGCCTAGTTCCCTCACATGGTCAAGGATTATGAGATGGAAGAGAATAGAATGAGAATTTACAAACGCAGAAGAAATGCATTCTAACTGCATCTGCCTCTCCAACCTCCAGGTGCGTGTGTGTGTTTCTCTTCAGAGTCACTTGTATAATCACCACTTGCTAAGTTTTGATTAAATTTTGCTAGATCTAGTCTTTTCTGAAACACCTTTTGGAAATAGAGATCCTCCTTTTCTACTAACATATTGTATCTTCCAAAGAGATATTTCCCCAAAGGAAAAAAAAGTATATGAAATAATTTACTTTTAAAGAAGATTGTGGTGAAATGGGGTGGTTTGACTCCTGGTCCTATTTCATTTTATGAACTAAACACTTCAACAATAATGTGCTTGTGACGCATACAGTAGAGCATCTGCTGAACAGCCTTTCCCCCCATCTGGGTCACTTCCTGATGCTGAATGCTATGTTGAAACTCCAAAGCAACACAAAATGCAGAAATTAATCTAGACTACACATCAGTTATACTGATTTGACACATATTGTTGTTTTTAGATATAACTTTCCATTTTTCCTGGGGATTTACAGTCAGTGTATAGTATAATTTTGATTAAAAATGATGTAGGAATTACTTCAGAATACTGGTTCTTGTATTAGTGTCTCAGATGAAAAGTTATGTTAAAACAAGTTGTTTAAACCTTTTGTATTCCAGGATCGTTAATGCTAAAATTAAAGTTTTGACTTGACTATTGTATATTTACTTCAAAAATTATCTATACCTTTTCTTGCTTTATCTAGTGTGGTTTCACTCTCAATTTTACATTCATTTTATTTGAGATTATAAAATATGGTAATTTTCTATGTTAATTTATTTGTATTATTATTAAATCTTTATTGTTCAGATTATTACAGTGGTTCCTCTTTTTTTTCCCCCTTAGCTCCCCGCCACCCAGTTCCCACCCCACCCTCTTCCCTTACCCCCCCCACACTGTCCTCATCCATAGGTGTACAATTTTTGTCCAGTCTCTTCCCACACCCCCAACACCTTTTTCCCCCTGAGAATTGTCAGTCCACTACCTTTCTATGCCATGATTCTATTATATTCACCAGTTTACTCTGTTCATCAGATTTTTTATTCACTTGATTTTTAGGTTCACTTGTTGATAGATACGTATTTGTTGTCACTTTGTTGTTCCTAATCTTTATCTTTACCTTTTTCTTCTTCTTCTTCTTTCTCTTAAAGGATATCTTTCAGCATTTCATATGATACTGGTTTGGTGGTGATGAACTCCTTTAGCTTTTTCTTATCTGTGAAGCTCTTTACCTGAACTTCAATTCTGAATGATAGCTTTGCTAGGTAGAGTAATCTTGGTTGCAGGTTCTTGCTATTTATCACTTGGAATATTTCTTGCCACTCCTTCTGGCCTGCATAGTTTCTGTTGAGAAATCAGCTGACAGTCGTATGGGTACTCCCTTATAGGTAACTAACTGTTTTTCTCCTGCTGCTTTTAAGATTCTCTCTTTGTCTTTTGCCCTTGGCATTTTAATTATGATGTGTCTTGGTGTGGTCCTCTTTGGATTCCTTTGTTTGGGGTTCTCTGCACTTCCTGGACTTGTAAGTCCATTTCTTTCACCAGGTAGGGGAAGTTTTCTGTCATTATTTCTTCAAATAGGTTTTCAATCTCTTGCTCTCTTCTTCTTCTGGCACCCCTACAATTCTGATGTTGGTACACTTAAAGTTGTCCCAGTGGCTCTTTACACTATCTTCATATTTTTGGATTCTTTTTTTCTTTTTGCTTTTCCAGTTGGGTGCTTTTTGCTTCTTCATATTTCAAATCTTTGACTTGATTCTTGCTATCCTCTAGTCTGCTGTTGGATCTCTGTATAATATTCTTTATTTCAGTCAGTGTATGCTTAAATTCTAGTTGGTCCTTTTTCATAACCTTGAGAGTCTCACTAGATTTATTGAGAGTCTCAATAAATTTATTGGCGGTTTCTAGAAAATTCTTTAAAAATCTTATAATTGTAGTTTTGAACTCTAGATCCAGTAGTTTGCTTTCCTCTGTTTCTGTCATTTGTGACCTGTTTCTTTGTTTCTGCATTTTGGCTGCTTCCCTGCATTGATAGAGTGGCTTTCTGTGCTAGTTGTCCTATAGGGCCCAGTTACTCAGCCTCCCCAATTACCTGAGGTGGACACTCTTGGTGCATCCCTTTGTGGGCTTTGTGCACAGTCTTGCTGTAGTTAAGCCTTGATTGTTGTTGGTATCACTGGGAAGAATTGACCTCCAGGCCAATTGGCTGTGAGAATCAGCTGTGTCTATGGTGGGAAACTTCTGTGCTGGAAGACACCCTTATGGGGCAAGACTTGCTTCAGTGTGGCTTTGGTGCTCACTGAGTCTTCCCCCTGAGTGTGTCCCTTATGGATCTGAGGAGTTGTAGTCTAGATGGTCCCACTCTAATCACTGGGTACACTGGCTCTTGGATCTCTACGGAGGTGCTAATTTATCCTCTGCCTGAGGCTACCCAGCAGGAGCTATGGAGAGATCTGCATACTCCTCTTCTCTGTTTGTGGTTTGGAGATGCCCAGATGAAGCCCAGCTGTGAAGCAATGCAGGCTTCTGTGGGGCCTTGGGCCTTCTTTTGGATTTTCTGGGTCTGTTTGACCCAGCTGCAGTTTGTTAGTTAATTGTAGATTGCAAAGGGACAGGCCTTTCATATGCAAAAGCCTCTGCTGGCAGCTTGGGTGGGGCAGGGTCTCAGGGAATCAACAGGGTGGAGCAAACAGCTATGGCTGATCATCAGCCCAACCCTAAGAAGCCCCAGGTCTCAGTGTCCTATGTTAATCACTGCAAGCACCTCTGAGAGAAAGCCATTCTGGAGTTCCTCCCAATGCCAAGTAGTCCAGTTTCTCCCCGTATGAGTCGGGATCCCCAGAAACTCACCTGGAACTGGAGTTCAAAGCCATCGGGAGCTAGTGCCTCCCTCCGGATTGAAGAAGACAATTGTGTCCTAAGTTGCCAGCCCTTTCTGCAAGTGCTTCCATACCTCTGTTCTTTACTTCTGCACCTCCTCTGAATCTTGGTATGTTTTCCTCTTCCCTTCTAGTTATAGGATTTCCACTCAGCCAGCCTTCCTGTGGTTCTGGGTGGTGTCTGTTTTTCTTTTCGTTGTATTTTTAACTGGTTGTGCAAGGCAGAAATTTCAGGTGTTTACCTATGCTGCCATCTTGGTTTCTCTGCTAATTTAATTTTAAGTTAAAAAATTTCATGGCTTACATGCAAACATTTAGCATAAATAGGAAAACATTCCTCATATAATTCATACATTTTTATTTTTATAAAATAGTACCTGATAATTATTTCATTATTCTCTTCATTGTATTCCATGATTTCCAAACTTTCAAGAAATGAAATGCTATTTTATTTTTAAAGATCCAAATATAGTCATAAAAGTATTCTGAAAACATTTTTTGAATCTTAATATGTTGTACTACCAATTTGATAATCTTTTAAGCAATTTACTTGGAATTAAACAGAGAAATCTCTAGTAGTAGGATGATTAAAATGTGATGTTCTATAGCATAGTGAATTTTTTATTGTCTAAGTGATTTGGACACAGACCTCTGGTTTAATAGTTTTGAATTTCTTCATTATAAAATTGTATGGCATCTCTATAATTTTCCTTTTTGGCACAGAGGACAGGTGTTCTACAGATGGCGAGACAGTTGTGGTTTTATGGGATCTGCTCTCCCAAGCACATTAGTGTTTGTCATTCACAGGGGTCCTCTTTCTAGAGATGACAAATGCCCTCAAGCACACTCATTGTCCAAAAACATAAAAAAGACCTTAGATTATGAGAAAAGAAAAAGACATGTTTAACTTTTAGTGTATAAAGGAGAGGGTGTGAAGTGAATTTTCTGGCACAGTCTAGATACTGATTATATAAGAAAGTGGTTTCTTGATCACATATAATTTATGGAAAAGAGACTATGGTTGCAACATGTAAGCCAGGATAAAACCATCCCCAACCCAACCCAGCCCAACAAAAAGGAAGAAGGCATGGACATCAACAGAGAAGAGGTATCTGATGACAGTAACAGAAATAAGATGTTTGTAAAAATAATGAGAAGTATTGAAATGAAATATGCAGTTCCACTTATCTGCCCACAAGACTACTTTGCAGAGCAAGCTTTGCCATCTCTCAGTGAGTGAGGTCAATAGCACAGTTAATAAAATCCCGTGAGCAGTAGTAGTACATGTAAAATAATTACTACAAAGCACTCCTCAGGGAGAAAGTTGCTTGGCTATGACAGATGAAACTGGGGATTTGATTAGTTCTTTTTGTGTCCATAACCCCTGACCCTTTTTAGTTAATTGAAACTTTCATTAAACCCATTTGTGGCAAGAATAGTAACATAACAATGTCTTGCTAACAGTTTTAATTTAGATTTCATATTTTGCATCACATTCGAAACATAACAATTTTGTTTTTCAATGGGAAGCAAATTTAAAATGTTAAATATCGATGCAGTGTTCATGAAATGTGATGTGGTTATTAGTACCCCAAAACTCTGGTTATTACACAAGAAAATTATGCTGTAGAAAACCTGCCTTTTAGATAATGTATTTTTTAGCCAGAGAAAGAACTAATACTTTTTAGTTAATATTTAAAAATCCCACTTTGTTTTCCTGGTAATAGCTTTTATCTTAAAAACTAGGGGCCCGGTGCACAAAAATTTGTGCACTTAGGAGGTCCCTCAGCCTGGCCTGTGCCCTCTCACAGTCTGGGACCCCTCAGGGAATGTCCATCTGCTGGCATGCCTGGCCAGCCTGGGTGAGGGACTGATGGCTGTTTGTAGGCTGGCCAAGCCCCCCAGTATGGACCCTCATCCCATTGGGGTGTGACAAGCCTGGGTGATGGGTTGAGGGCCGTTTTCAGGCTGACCACAGTCCCTTCAGGTTTTGGGTCCCTACTGGGGTGCCTGGGCAGCCTGGGTGAGGAGCTGAGGGCCGTTTTCAGGCTGCCCACAGTCCCTTCAGGGTCCGAGTCCCTACTTGGGTGTCTGGTCGGCCTGGGTGATGGGCTGAGAGCCGTTTTCAGGCTTTCAGGCTGCCCACAGCTCCCATTGACCCAAGGTCCCAGTGAGGCTGGCTGGAATCAGGTTTCTGTGGTTTATTTATCTTCTATAATTGAAACCTGTTGCTTTAAGCTGAGGCCTAAGCAGGTAATGAAGCCTCTTATTTGCTTCAGCTCTGTGGCTTCTATAATTGCAACTATGTTGCCTTGAGCAGAGAGAGGCCCAGCCGGCCTAGGCAGACAGTTTACTCCTGGTGCAACGGAAGCCTCCTGTTTGATCTAGTTCCATGGCAGTTGGCCTCCATCTTGGCTGGGTTAATTTGCATACAGCTGCTCTGATTGGTTGGGGTGTGTGGTTTAGCTGGTGGGCGTGGCTTAGGTGTCTCAGGGTGATGGTTAATTTGCATATTACTCTTTTATTAGAGTAGATATTAGAAAACATAGTGAATTTATGTTTTGTAGAAGAAATGTAAAGGGTGCTTATATTAGTGGTAAAAATAATCAGTACCATATCTAAATATACATTAGAAAGAGCAAGCAAAATAATGAACAAAAACAAAAAGAAAGATCAGAATTCTGTTTCTTCACAAAAACACTCAGTCTTTATTCTTCCTGAATAGTAAGCAGTCATTAAGTATTTCGTTTGGTCACTGAAGAGATATCTAGAGCATATTTACAATCTAATTAAAAGAAGAAAATAAAATGTCACTAATAAGAAAAATTGTAATTTTTTGGCAGTCTCTTAAATATAATCAGTATAAAAATCTGATACCATGAGATTATTAAAGAAAATCAACAGAGAAGGAAATATTCATCATCAAATTCAACTCAGTTTTTTCCTTATAATTTTTATATCT
Organism: Murina feae; assembly: GCA_004026665.1. Taxonomy (NCBI): domain Eukaryota; kingdom Metazoa; phylum Chordata; class Mammalia; order Chiroptera; family Vespertilionidae; genus Murina; species Murina feae. The sequence goes on from PVJC01003116.1 coordinate 65,304, forward strand.
TAGGAGGTACATAGGATTAAAATTTTCAGTTTAAACAATTGTAAGTTTAAAATGCAAAAGTAAATATTTGTATGTAAAGAATCAAATAATATTTAGGTAAATTAGCCTAAATCAAGCAATAAATAGCATTTGCTATAGATATAATTTATGTGAGCAGGAGCACAGGTATACAAGCTATAGTCTGTTATGTAATCTAAACATATATTATGAAAGTAAATAAAAGTGTAATTCTCAACATATGATTTAAATAAATAATTAGCATTCTAATCATATTTATAATCAAAGATAGCATAAATAATTGACATTTTGGTCCAATCACCCATTTTCCTATGTCTGGTCCTCTCTTCAGTTGTTCAGTATGTAATATTAAGTAATCACTGACTCCAATTTCCTGTGTCTGGGTCTCTATTTATTGTTCAATATCTAATGTCAAAAAATAATCTCTGACTCCAATCTCTAGGGTTTTCTTCCAATTTCAGAGATAGGAAGCAACTTATTGGTATGATACTATTTATCTAATTAAAGATAGTGCATCTAATCAGAGTTAACCTGGAAAAGACATAGTTTTTATCAATCTGCAGGTTAACCTTCTGAATGCTAATTAGCATATGAAATCATTGAGCACCAGTCCTAATTCAAAGTAGATGATCCATAAGCATTAATTATTGGAATGTCTGCTTAATCTAAAATTTTATTTTTAGGAAATTGTATCAAAGGTCACGCAATTTTGAAAACTAGTCTATATGTATTTAATTGAAGATTTCAAGTTTAATTATTAATCCTTCAAACATAAAAAAATAATTATGTTAATATATGACAGCTAGGATTGATGGCTAAAGCATAGCAGGTGTTTATTATAAGAATAATACAAGGTAGCCAGCACGATCAACCAAATATAAAATTATGTATTAAAATAGTGCTAAAATAAGGAGAAAAATAATTTTAAAACCTGGACTTGCTATGAAGATTAAATAGCAAGTCAAAAACAATATTTCCATGAAATCTAACTAAATTTTTAGCTATTTTTAAATGTTCAAAGTAAATCTAATGCACAGAACATTATTTTGAAATTTTAAATGTAGTTAAAATTATTCCTTTTTAAATTAAATTTATTGGGTTGAAATTACTCAATATGAACATATATATTTCAGGTGTGGTTTCTATGTTACAAGATTTGCATATTGCACTGTGTGTCCACCACCCACAGTCAAATCTTCTTCTTTCACCATCTATTACGATCCCCTTGCCATCCCAGTCCCTGCCCTCTGGCAACCACCACTCTGCTGTTTGTGTTCACTAGTTTCAGTTTTATATCCCACAAATCAGTGAAATCATATGGTTCTTAACATTTTCTGACTGATTTATTTCACTTAGCATGATGTTCCCAAGGCCCATCCATGTTGATGCAAATGGCACTATTTCATCCTTTCTTATGGCTGAGTAGTATTCCATTATGTATATGTACCACATCTTTCTCCAATCCTCTATCACAGGACACTTTGGTTGTTTCCATGTTTTGGCCAGTGTGAATAATATTGCAATAAACATATGGGTGCATATAGCTTTGAAAATAAATGATTTTAAGGTTTTGGGTATATATACAGGAGAGGGATTTCTGGGTAGTATGGTAGCTCTATTCTCAATTTTTTTTTAGTAATTGCCAGATTGTTCCATGGTGGTTGTACCAGCCTACATTCCCAGCAGTTGGATGAGGGTTCCCTTTTTCCACAACCTCTCCAACACTTTCATTGCATGATTTATTGATAATGGCTATTCTAACAGGTATGAGGTGATATCTCATTGTAGTTTTAATTGGCATTTCCCATAATGCCAGTGAGGTTGAACATCTTTTCATATATTTGTCCCTGATTAGGTCAAAAAAGAAGCAGAAAAATCAACACTTTCAGCAACAGAGTTTGAGAAAGTGAGGTTTCAGAACTATTAATTTCTTGAAAAGAAATGCCCCTCATCAATGAGAAGTGGAAAAAAAACAACATTATTTGACTGTGTGGATGAAAGGGGCCACATGCTAACCTGACAAGCTCAGGGATGGCCTGCATGGTGGTCTTGAAAACTCAGAGACCTGAAGGTACAGGATGTAACAAAGGATGATCTGAATGTAAACTTTAACTAAAAGCAGTTAAGGTGGGTAGTTACATCCTAGGCTGGTATATTCACTGTTAAATCAACCTTCACCTTAACTGAACCTTTCTGTCTTTTTGCATCTATCATAACATACTCTTGAAATGTCTGGATTGTGGAGAGCAGCTACAGTGTTTGAACATGTTATGGTCCCACAAGGCTAAGTGATATGGGCTGCAGGAGGCGCAGCAAGTAAACAAAGCTTGACCAGGTGCATGTAATTGAGTAGATTCGAAACCCACAAGAACATCTTGACCATGCCCTTACTTTGCCTCATGGAATCTAATATAATAAAAGAGTAATATGCAAATTGACTGTTATACGAGACACCTAAGTCATGCCCACCAGCCAAGACACACCTCCCAGCCAACCAGAGCAGCTGTATGCAAATTAGCCCAGCCAAGATGGAGGCCGGCAGCCATGGAGCTAGAGCAAACCAGAGGCTTCTGTTGCAACTGCCTGCCTAGGCTGGCTGAGCCTCTGCTTACAGCCACGCCCACCAGCCAATCAGAGCAGCTGTATGCAAATTAACCTAGCCAAGATGGAGTCTGGCAGGCTGGCTCTGCACTGGGAGCCTCCATGGCTGGCATAGCTGTGCCAGGTGTGTCAGCTCATGGCGGGGAGGTCCGGCCTGAGGCATCCTCAGGGCATCCAGGAGCACCCGTCCTGGGTCCACTGCCTGGCTCTGTCCCCCGGGGGCCTCCAAGGGGCATCCAGGAATGCCTGTCCTGGGTCCGCTGGCTGGCTCTGCCCCAGGGGCCTCTGTGGGGTGTCCTGGGTCTGCTGTGTGCCCCTGCTCTGGAGGCCTCCTCGGGGGCATGCAGGAGTGTCTGCTACACAGTGCAGAGAATCCGAAGCCAGTCCGCTGCCCAGCTCCACCCCGGGTGTGTTTGCTCAGCAGCAGGGCCCCACCAAGGGATCCTGCACCAGCATCCTCCCCTGGCTTGCTACCCAGCTCTGCTCCAGGTGTGTCCCCTCAGCGGTGGGGGCCCACCAGGCGTGTGCCTTCATGGGCCCTCCGGTGGGAAACATCCAGGCCTGCACTCACCAGCCCTCCCACTCCCCAGTGCATGAACCCTGAAGGGGTTCAGCCTGAAAATGGCCCTCAGCCCCTCACCCATGCTGGCCAGGCATGCCAGCAGGTGGACATCTCCCTTGAGGTGTCCCAGACTGCAAGAGGGCACAGGCCGAGCTGAGGGACCCCCACCCCCCAAGTGCACAAATTTTTGTGCACCGGGCCCCTAGTCTGGCTATAAAATAAAGACTTGTCTTGTAGGCTGTGGCACTGTCTCTCCATCAGAGAGAGCAACATCCCACCCAGACCCAACTTTCTTCTTCTCTTGTCTATCTTGTCTTAATCCTTCACCACTCCCTCTCAGGGTCACCCAACCTGGCTGTGCTGGCACAACACACTGGATAACTAGTAACTTCCCTTTTTCTGGACCCCTTAGGGCACAAGGTAATGTGCCTGGGCTCCAGAATTAATACCACAAATTCCTTCATTGTTATGTTAATTGTTCCTGCACCCACCTTAGAATGTGTCTATCATTTTACTCTTTATCCAATCCCAGGGGTATCCCTGCTCTGCTTTCTCCTGCCTTTCTGGTCCATCACCAATGGATTTCATGTAACCCACCTATGTCCTTTTCCTTTGATTGCAATGTATAAATACAGATGTAACCCGCCATTCTCCAGAGCATTATCTCAATTTGTTGAGGTTGTGCTTTCCAGCATATGTTGACAGTTTCACTCCAATAAACTCACAAAAATTCTTCAGTTTTCAATGGTTTTTTACATTAACAACTGGTTTCTGTAATTTGGCTTTCTCAGACTTTAATTACATATTTACTATACAAACTAGAGAAGAAAACCTTCTTTTGGCAAGGTTCTAAAATTATTATAGTAAAACTGCTTTTTCATTTAAACATATTTTAGGAAAATTGTTTGGAAAGAAATTTGAAAATAATTTATTAAAAAAATGTAACTCTGTAGAGCATGACCTTGGACTCTAATACATAGGCTCATATAAAGGGAGTTGTTTTCATTAAGTCAAGACAAATTCCAAATTCTATTTCTTAATTATGTCTTTTTAATTAAATCATTTTGCATTTGTATTAATTTTTTGCATTTAATTATCTTCATACATATCATTGAAGCTAATGGAACAGAAATTTTAGGGGAATATAGGCAGGCTTGGGGAATTTTTAGAATTGGGGTGAATGGAAAAAACACAGGGCCATAGAATGGGAAAAGGCATATTCCCATAAGACAAGGAAGCAGCAACAGGTACATTTCTGTAACACAGGGAAGCTTAGGAGCAGTTACATCTCCTTAACATAAGAGAGAGCCCACAGCTACATCTACATAAGATAAGGGAACTGGGAATAGCCAAGAGGTCTAAATTTACAAAATGAAGAAGGAGGAAGGAAGCCCAGGAGGAACAGGAGGACAATGAGGGCCTCCGGAGTCACTATAGTAACCAATGCAAAAGGGAGTAGTGACTAATCAGAGGGGATATCAGGACATAGGAACTGCTGCCTTTATAAACCATGGAAACAGGAAGTCTGTGGGACTCTTTCCCCCTCCCCAGGTAGGAGTCTGTACTTGTTCTTCAGAAAATATCCACCTTTGCTTTACCACCTTCTGTCCATGGATCCATTCTTCTACTCCAGCGGACAAAGAATCCAGGCTCCAGTCCAGAAACTCCGTTTCACTAATATAATTGTAACAACAACTTGTTATACAAAGAAAAAAGTTTGTACCTCTACTAAGTCAATGTGGGAAATAAATCTTAAAAGGTGCAGTATATTTGTCCCTCTAAAGAAATTTATGGTTATTTTCAGATATCTCCAAATGTAGTTAACACTTCAGAAAGTTTTCCCAAATGTCCAATTCATCTAGACAATATGGCTGAGGAACTAAACTGAATTCTGAGAAAAACTTAGGCTTTTTACTTATAAAAAGCTTTAACCTTGCCAATAACAGTACAAAAAATGTCATTTTTCATCTAGCTACAGCCAGCTTCTTATGGATCTCCTTAGAACTGTTCCAATTCTCTTTGTCATGGAACTGAGAAAATTGAAACTATTCATCAATCCTAAAGAGTAGCATGCTAGGATTTTAGACTTTCAATGACTTTGTTTTGACCTCGTTTTTCTTGGTGAGGCAACAAAGGTGAGATCCACTTATCTGGTAAAAACTTAAAGGTCACTCAGATTTTTTTTAAAAGTGTGAACCTCTATTGATTGATCATCCTTATATAAATCATGAGAAATTACCAATCTAATGATCAATGATTACTTTTAGTGGCGTGAGATAATTTGAAAAATAATGTTTGTGGGAAAAACGATAATGTAGATGGGTCATGCATATATGTTCTTTGGCCAACAGTGTCAGCAAAAAAAAAAAAAAAAGTAAAAAATGATAATGTTATATATTTAACTATTTCTAACTGCCTATCCTTTTATTCTTTTGTGTACTTAATCAATTATATTGTTGTATTCTGCAAAATGAATTATAGGGATAAATATGTTTGACTGAATTCATTAATACTACTGGAAACTAATCTTCTGAAAATGGGTAAAATTACTCATTCTTATGAAACTCGGAAATCAAACTGAAAGGCATGGTTTTGAGAAGGCTAAAAAAGGCTAATTCAAAGGTAGCCCTGATGTTCTGGGGGAATGACCTTCAGCTGAGACATTGCCTCCTTCACCAAAACTGGATTAGCAAAACAAGCCAGGAGCACTGCCCTGAGGGAAGGGTGGATTGTTAGCTGACACCATAACCTTGGAACACCTGGGGAAAGGGAAGTTGGGAGTTGCAATTCCTCCAGGGCCTAGAGGGAGGGGACATATTTGCAATACAGGAACTCGGGAAGCAAATATAAGGCAAGGTTCCCGCGTGTTGGGCTGCTCTGATTTGGAACATTCCAGAGACCCTGTGCGTGATTAAAACTGTGATTTCTCCACTCCTTCAAAGCATTGCTTAGTTTTTTTGGTCTTTCTGCAACAGTTTTCCTCTAAGCAGGATGTGAAGGTAATTTCTTTCCCGGATCCTTGTCCAGGTAGATTGAAAGAATGAAGCCATGGATAAAAGGTGGTATAGGAAAAGGTGGAAATTTTTTGGAAACAAGTACAGACTCCCACATGAGAAAGGGGTTCCAAAGGGGTAGCCCACTAAGTCTCTCTTTTTCAGGTTTATATAGGTTGCCGTTCTTTGTGTCCTGATATCTCCTCTGATTGGTCACTATAGCAGCTTCAGAGCTTGAACCCCACATGGTATTCCATTCTTTATCTCCCTCTCCTCTTGTAGAATTCTCTATCCCCTGTGAAAATCTGTTTTCCCCTTTCTCCCTTCGGTTTTTCTACTCCCTGTGCTTTCCCCTATTTTCTGTGAATGGGTGTCTTCTTCTCCCCTTGTTCTGTGGCTTTCCCTTTCTCTCTCTGTGAATGTATGCTTTTTGTCAGCTCCCAACCCCCTAGCTTTGCACTCCTTCTCCATGGACACTCTCTATTTCCAAAACTCCCTAAATTTGCCTAGTTGCCACCTAAAAACTCCTTTAAGTTATTTATAGAATCAACTTGTGCCTCAGAATTTACACAATATTGTTATTGGCAGTTAGACAGATGTGAGAAAAACAAGAATGGTGAATTAGGTACATAAATTCACTGGGGAAGAAAGCCCCCAGATGCCTGGCAAGAGGCAAAATTAGGAAAGCAAGAACCTGGCCCCCAGGGTAATCTTTCCTCCCTAGCATATTTATGGTCATGTGGTTTGTACTCCCTGACTTTTCATATCACTAGTCATGTGGTTTACACACCACTGACCTTTCCCTCCCTAAAGATAACATCTAGGCCTCAGTTGTGCTTCAGTTCTGGGCCCAGAAAAGCAGCAAAACTATACAAGTGATGCCATGACTATTTCAGGACCAGCTGTGTTGACTGATGACTCCCTCTCCTGGTGATGACCAATCAGTGAAGATCACAACTCTGAAAAAGCACACCTAGAAAGCTGATGAATATTTTATGGAGACCCACCCCTGAGACCTCCCCTATGATTTCCACCTATAAGAGAGAGAGATAAACACACTCTCCTTCTGGTCTCTTCTCCCTTCTTCCCTCTAAGTGACCCCATGAGACTTGCAACTAAGGAGATAATAGGCAGTGGCAGCTTTCCCCGGGCTAGCCCCTGAATCTGTCTCCAAGGCCCCCTTCTCTCTGTCTTCTCAGTGATCCAAAACAGCCTGGCCAATGCTCTCCTTTTACTTCTCCTATGATCTTCCTACTTCACTGTCCTACACTTTGTTTCTTGATTGAAATACTTTCTTCAAGAAGACAAGAACTGAGATCTCACCATCTTCCCGTATCAATATCGTCATCTTTTGGTATGTGATCTGACTGAACTCCACATCTTAAAATCTAAGAACCTTAGAACCAATCTTTCTTTCTTTCTTTCTTTCTTTCTTTCTTTCTTTCTTTCTTTCTTTCTTTCTTTCTTTTTCTTTCTTTCTCTCTCTCTCTCTCTCTCTCTCTCTTTCTCTCTCTCTCTCTCTCTGCCTCCCTCCCTCCTTCCTTCCTTCCCTTCCACGCTCTCTAAAAATCAATTTAAAAAATCCTCAAGTGAGGATTAACAAAC